>JAQGAC010002287.1:0-10748 GCA_034696585.1 Isotomurus maculatus
GGCATTTCTGTGGGGCTGCCCTAATAGAACCTGGACTAGCTTTGACAGCAGGTACTATAATAACTGCGTATATAACACTGCGTATGTATCTGCTTTATAATAATCAATGTTTGTCCTTGCAGCTCATTGCATGAGTCTCGCACACGCTAAGGACATAACTGTTCTTGCTGGAACACCCATATTCAATTCAATCGGACTTCCAGGTCACACAAGAAGGGTGAAGAAGGTCATTTCTCATCCACTTTTTAACCCAGTTACCATCACCAACGACATTGCACTTATTTTTATGAAAGACAACTTTACTATTAACCGGAGTGTCGCACCCATTCAAATCCCATCCCGTTTTACTCAGTCGTCTGGGGACCTTCGCGTCTCAGGCTGGGGAGCCCACTATTTCGGTGGATCAATCTCATGTACCCTGTACGATTTGGAGGTTCCATTTGTATCTGACGAGAAATGCCGAGCAGCTTATCCAGATCAAATTATCCGCTCTTGCAAAAAGATGGTGCGAGTTTGGATCATTTATTCTTTTTGTCCTCTTGTGACTTTTGAATTTGACGCAAGCGAGTTCAGTGCTACCGGATTGTGAATCACCTTAAAATAATAATTGAGAGGGTTGTTAAATATGTGGAGGTGTCTGCTGTAGCAACACTACTGTATTTGCGATCAGGGTTTTCTAAACTGAAAATGAATCATTTACGAAGAACGTCGGATAAATTTAATGTTTCATGGGAACTGTATTGTGGTTATTTAAACTTGTGAGATTTGCAAAAGTACCACGCATTCGAACGTCATACATAATCACGATTGTAAAGCTTTGTGGGTCTATTCTGCTAACTTTTGGCAAGTAAAGCTGTTCAAAGTAATACAAATATAGAACGGAGATAAATAATCGTAATATTTTTCTAGTTCGAGGGAAGCATTCGTGCCAATCGTACAGCTCCGTTGATTTCCACAATAACGAAGTTCAGTTTCTTGGGTCGATTGGTTTACAATTCTGGGACACGGTGAGTTTGTGACTGAGACGGCAGCCTGAGATTCCCTGTGAATGATTTTGTTTGCAGGATTCCGAGACGCAGGTGAACGAGGACACGCGGGACTTCATTTTGGTGGAGAACGGAGAGATGAGGAAATTCCTCAACGGAGAAGTGAGGAGTCATTTTGTGTGTGTGGAATTCCACTTGAGTTTCGTGTCTTCTGTTTCAGATGGAAAAGTTGTTTGCGGGACTGTCGAAGTCGTTTGATGAGAAGGTGGCCGCCGTTCGGAAGGAGGTGGACGACTCCATTCGGAAATTGGCTGCATCGTTCAACGGAAACCTGAGTAGCCTGGATTCAAAGATGGAAGTGTCGACTCTGTCGAATCTGTCGGAGGAGTTCAGTCGAAAGTTTTCGATCTATCAGTCGAATGTGGAAGTATCACTGGAGGGTCTCTCGAAGACCGTCGGCGAGGAGCTGTAGGGGAGCGAGTGGAGAGCAACTGGGGAACTTGTGAGTCTGAATGAGACGCTTCTGCGGAATCACCGGCAACTCTCCCTCGTAAGTCGGCATTTCCTATTTACCGCACACTTCGTAAACTCCCATCAGCCCTGCGTGGTTTGTGTGGTTTTCCAGTCGCTGGTGAATTTGGCGACGTCCTTAGATCGATCAGTGACGTCATCTCGTCGCAGCCACTTGTGCAGACGGAGGCAACTTTTCATTTGATTTCTGTGGGAGGCTTAAGAAGGCATTTTGGTTGAGGTTCGTTGGTTGTCTTCAGTTGGAGGAAGTGGGCGCGGAGGAAGGGACCATCGAGTTCTCCGGAGGATGCAATTTGCATCTGCGGCGGAAAATTTGGGTTCTCCGGTCGGAAAGAGGCGATTCTGTCGTCACATGGATTTCATTCTGGAGGAGAACGGGCTGACGGCGGAGGCGCGTCTCTCCCTCTGGGGCTCAGGGGGTGGAGGTCAACCCGTGTGGACTGGGTGAGTGTGAATTTGTGTTGTGGGATGGAATGGGAGACTCACTCAATTTACCCCACAGAACCCAGAGGGAGTGGAGGGAGGAGCGGGAGAGTTATGGCCACGTGATCCTGGTGACGCTGTTGATTTCCCCGGGAGGAGCGGAGACGCCCAGTTTCAAACTCAACTTCAACACCACCTACACTCACAGGGATTGGTCGTATTCAAGTGAAGTTTTGAGTGGAGAGGGGCGGGTGGAGGTCTCATTCCCCCTGACAACTCGGACAACTATCGTCTCAAAAGTCGCCTCGTGGCGGTGGTGGCACCTCCGCGGGGAGACTCCTTCGGACTCACTCTGACGTTCCTCGACATCCCGGGCACTCCGCCAACCTGCGACGACAACGCCTTCCGCGTTTACTTCCTGCAGGAGACTGCCACTGAGGAGCCATACGCAGAACTCCCTCCGTCTGCCCACACGTGAGCACAACGGAGTCTGCCTCCCAACTTCACTCTCCTCTCATTTGGTTTCAATTGGGTTGTTTCCTTTTGCAGGGAGTGCGGGGAAATCGGAAACTTCACCGTCGCCATCATCCGGTTTAGTGACTTCGGCGTTGGGATTGTCAGGAAAGCATTTCGACTGGAAGCGAATTAAGTCACTCGCCCCCTCTTGACATGTTTCCACTTTTCCCTAAATTAATCTGATTCACTTTAACTCGCATTCCAATGGCGTTCATTTGGGGGAGGAGCATCGGCTGGAGCAGCGGCAGTGGAGAACTGCGGAGGGAACAGCCCGCGGAGGTTGGAGTCACGTGGGCTGATACGATGATCTCCAAAGGAAAGAGGGGGCGTGGCTGCGGAAGGAGGAGCTTAGGCCTCATCTCTTCTGCATGTTACCGCATTTGTACCTCCGGGGCTCCTCCACACAGGAAGGGCGGCTGAGTGTAGCTGCGTCCGCCTTAATTCGGCGGCCCTCCTGTGCAGAGTTTCGTTCCTCCGCCGTTTCATCCGCAAATCTACACGACTTGCCCAAAAGTGGTCCGTCATTTTCTGGGCTTCCAGTCTTCCAGTGACTTGGGACCTTCTCTGACATTTTATGCCGGCACCTCCGAAAGTGTAGCGGGGGGAGTTACGTGCTACTCGCCGCAGACGCAGCAGAAGCGACCAAAGTCGCTGCTGCATTGTTGGAGCCGCCCGGGAAGCGCAGAATCCTCCGCAGGTCGTCCAGTTCCACTTGCTTCGCTCCAAACAGGCTCCGAAGTGGATCACCTGGTCACTCAGACCGAAAACATCAACCCGAACACCGACGAAGTGTAATTCGGGTTTTTCGGGTTTTTGTTTACCTGCGAAGTTTGACTTGTTTAACTGGTTTCTGTTACGTAAGGAGACTTGCCAGCACAAACGGAGGAAGTGAGTATACTTATAAGGAGCATTTGACCTTCAGAGGGAAAAATATCCGTCGCCTCCTCTGGAGAAAGCGTCGACAGAGTCGAAATCTCCGGAGGACTACGACAGCAGAGGAGGAGAAACGGCACAGAAGGAAGCAAACGAAAGGAAAGTATACAGTTTATTAGCTTGTTTAATTACAAAATGTAATTTATGAGGTTTAATTAAAATATAATTAATGATGTTTAATTAGAATGAAATTAATCATCATAGTTATTATGCAAGCCGCACTCACAGATTATCTAAATATAATGAATTATCAATTAAGGACTTCACTGTGCGTAATCTCCGACTTCACCTGACTCCGCTTTTACAAGGGATGCTTCAACTAATTACCTGTTAATTAATAATTGGTGATTAAGAATTGGAGACTATTATTAATATAAGAGTGTAACGTGTGGGTAGGATAGGTACAGCAGTACCTTCAGTAGTAACCGTGATCCATGGCAAACGAGTAGAGTGATGGGAGTATGGGAAGCCATACGACAGCAGTTAGCTCAGTGGTAGAGCACCTAACCGGATATTAGGGGGTCCCGAGATCGTACCTCGGACTGTTCGTTTATTTTTGGCCTATCCCATACTACTCCAGATCCTCTTTCGTTACAAGAGCAACTGTGAATTATAATTGGCTTCGCAGCAGCAACTTGAGAAAATGTTGAAAGTTTGAAGGTTCCAGGAAATTTTATTCAGGTGTTGACCAATTCATTATAATTAGTAACTAGGCTGTGGAGAATTTCATTAATTTGCTTTGTTTTTCTTCGCATTCTCTTACACGTTGACTTTAATTAAGTTAATTAATCACATGCGTTAACTAATTGATGTTAGATGAACTTCGATGATATTTGGTTACACCACACTTAATGTTTTTTCCTTTTTTATTGTGTCTCAGCTTTTAATTGTAATTAGATAATTACATGTTAATTTAATTGGGGTGGTAATTAGTGCACCCTTCCATATATTGACATGAAAGTGACAGCTAAAAAGTGCTGATTTTGCCAATACTGACTGTTTGCGACCAAATGAAAAAAACCACGATTTTACTTAAACATGCTCAACCACAGAAAGCTGCTATATTCGTAAAATATTGATAATAATTTTGAATCATGAGGCCCAGGGAAACCCAGAAAATTCGATTACGCGCATTTTTAAGTCATTTTAGTCTTAGAACCAATTACTTCTGGGTTAATTCTATCCGGAACATTGAGATTTTTTCATCGCAGCAAGGCTGATGACATGTCTGCAAATGTACTGCTTTTTAAAAACTACACAGCTTAATGTAAACTTCTGAAAAATTAAAGACACTTTTACTTGCTACTGAAAGTTCGATATGAATCAAACTTTCTCCGGGATTCGTTGTTGATTATATTTAACCTTCTATCCGTAAAGTGGTTTCGTTTGTTACACGAACCAAATAACATGACTTTCCCTGGGGTATATGTGATGAATCAGTAAGTTCTTGTTTCAGTAACAATTTGATTGTTGTGATGCTAATGTTACAGCCTTTACTTTATTTGTCACCTCTTAGGGCGCAAAATATTCCTGTTTTGTAGTATGTAGAGAATTAAATGCCAACAAAGACATTTAAGTCTCGAGTGGCATCTGGAGACGCGAATGGAACTCTGTCCACTCGCAAGTCTCCTCCTACCCAAGCCAGCGAGGTCTGAGTGTAGGAGAGCTGCCGCCACTCCGGATCTCCAGTAGTTATGTGAATCCGGAATCAGCAGCAGCAGCTCTCCCATTTATTATTGTTTGTGCTGCATTGTTCGGGTTTTTCGGGGATCTCATTCTCCCCGATTCGGTCACAGCACCATCAGGTGCTATTGCAGCTTTCGCCTAATTAGGGTAAGGTAGTTTAGGTTAAGTATTAGGTTATGTAGTTAATATATTAGTGTGTTAGTTCATCGATTAGGTTAGTTTTAAATGTTAGTAATATTAGTGTGAAGTAAATAAATATATTTACTTCCAGCTGCCAATTGCGGAGATAAACTCCACAGTCCCTCCAGAAGGGAGGAAGGACGAAATCCTCAGCCGAGGAAGCAGCGTTCGGTTGCCAGGCAACCAGGAGTGCAGCTCAGTCGTCACGACAACGTCGATGTCGACAAAGCCGTCGACCTCCTCATAAAGTCTCCTAATTGTGTTCAAGGGAGTTCGTTTGGGCCCCTGGGTGTGTGTGGAACAACTCCCCCTCACAGGTTCCTCTCTAGACTCCCCTTTTCAGCGTCTACGCTGCGGAGTCACGGAAGGTCGCGTAGGTCACGTAATCGTGAGTAAGGTCATTGCCATCTCCGAGTTTAGGGTATTTTTGCCATAGCGTGGTTTGCCTCTAGGGAGTAAGTCGGGTTATTGTCTCATTCAGCCGCATCCGGGTATTATCGGGTATTAGTGAATAAATCAACCCTCTTTCCGTTGAACATTAATAACCTAGTCTGACCTAACTAATCATTCTTCATAAATTATATCTCTGTAAATAGAGACGAATCTGGATGCGTTACACTTCACATCGTAGTTTGTAGGGATTTCTCTTTTCGGATTTCGACACAAAAAGGCCAATTTCTTTCTTTAACTTTCTTCGAATCCGTTGCAAGACAGGGAAAGGGAAAAACCCTCTACAAGTAGTAAAATATTTTGGATAATTTTGAAACCCTTGGATTATATACGTACTCGTCTGAATCTTTTAAGTGTAGCTTAGCTGTACTCAGATCACAAATTCTTTCGATAAATTGGAAATATATTCTCGTTGTCGCATAGGCGATGATGAATTAATTTCATATTCGTGGACGTCCGAAATGTCATACCTTTGTTACGTTAAAGGCTCAAAATTATTCACCTTGGCTCTGCTTGAGTTTCAGAGGCATACATTTTCCTGGATATTGGTCTAAGAGTAATGTTGCGATACAAAGTAAATGGTAGGGTGAGACAGCAATCGTTTGACAGCAAATTTTCAATGTATCGCACAACGTTAGTATTGGCTAAATAAGTAAATTTGGTTGGGTAAATCCAGTAATTGGTTGCAACTTGAATATTAACTCCCTCACAAGCCAAGCAAATGCACAATCACTTCACAACGGAACATGTGTTTAAGTTGAAATTTCTAGACAGGCATATTTCTTATCATAGCACGCTGGTTGTGTCAAATTATGGAGTCAATCAGTCCACGTTAAATGACTGGCGAGAGTCAGACTGTAAGGGGTCAACATATTTGGAGTTTAATAGCTGTCGAACTGTCTGGCACATTTTGATAAGAAAAGTGTAGTTAATCAGGGAAAGTCACTGGCGGGAGATTCATCTGCAGGTCACCTTACAGCTGAATGCGAAATATGACCGTGTTAGAAAGTTTAGTAACATGGGGACATGCGTCACGGTGAATTTCGTGAAAGGCTCTGAACCCACAGTTAAATGTGCGTTTACTGTGTCTAGAAAACGAGTACAGAGTGTTAACCCCTATATTAACTTACGCAGAGGTTCTGTACTTTGTTCCTTTCCTCTGTGTTCTAAGTAACTTTATTCCAGCAAAGATTTAATCTATGAATATGTAATTCTTGTCGTTAAAACACGTTAAACGATTAACAGTGACACGTTGAACAGTAAGGATGAACGTGAACACAAAAATTCTGACAATAAAATCATAAAATGTGATATCGAAGTGAAGTTGACATAAAAATTGTATGCACAATATTGTATGGACAAAGGACCTGCTGTTTTTCTGAGTAGAGATCCACGGTTGAGCTAGCGGGGTAAGCTGCAACTTATATTGCTGAAAATATTGTACCTTGTGGTCTACTTTTTCTATTAAAGCTGACATTTCTGTCTTGATTCTACGGGCATCAAAAATAAAAGGCTCTAATAGAGAAACTGTGTAGGTATTTCTTTAGTCTTAACAAAGGAAGTGTTACATGTTAGGAAAGGCGAGAACTATGATCGATGTTACGAGAAAGGAAAGAATCCATAGACAAAGCAGAAGCAACAAAGGAACTGTTACATAAGAAAGTTCCATTTCTTCAAAGTACAATCACACAAAATGCTGCTGTTAAAAAATTGAATTAGATTTGCTAAAGTCTGCTTTGTCTGTAGAAAGAAATCTCCTACAATGGACTAAATATTTGAAGTTTTATATTTTCTTTCATTTTAGAAAATATTTCACACAACAGTAATTGATTCTCTTCAGGAGAAATTTCCAAAGGATAATCTGTAAGCTTAGAGATGGACATTTGAACCTTGAAGGAAATAAATATTGGCAAGTGTAATCACGTAAAACGCAAGTTGTAAATGTGAAATTAGTCTTACTATCCATTGAGTTTCAGGAGTCATTTTTTCGATTGGAAGTGAATGAAAAGCTTCTACCACTTGACGTCCGCCGTGCTTGAGGTCAGTCCCAACTGAGGAGATGTGGTACAAAAGGAGGCATGTGATAGTAAAGGGAAACAAGAACGTAGATGCAGCAGAGTATTCACCGTCTGCAGTCCAAATTACAGAAAAATTGGCCAATCCAAGAAGAACTATTAAACAAGCGACAGCTTCTGTGAGAAATCTAAATGCAAACTGGGAATGAAAGTTTTTAATTAAAGTGTAAATGTTCTGGGACATGGGGATCGACTTATTCACCGCATCTTCAATGCTTAGCTGTTGCGACTTGAACTCATTCTTATCTTGCTGGTTAGGAATGTTCAAGACAAAAATGGGTTTCCTTGTAGGAATCTTCATTGTTGGATATGTTGTGGAAGAATACAGTTGTTTGAATAGCTGCAGTTGCTGGAGAAAGCTTACGACGACTGGACTTTTTACTTTCGTCTTCCACAGACGAATAAAGGCCTCAACCTAGCTAGCCAGAAAGTGGGAGCCAACCTGCGCTAGTTTAATTGATTGTCGACAATTATTGGCATTCCACTTGCAAATTAATGAAACAATAGAGCACTTCGTACTAATGAATTACTAAATTCTCGAGTTCCAAATAAGTCTACTCCAGCGATGTTTGACTTTATTAAAACGTTGGGTTGTCCTGAATGGAAGTGACGTTTCCATTGTTTGTGCAGTAATGAACAAATGTATTTTGTTGTTTTATTAATTTCCTAATTTATTGTATGCCGTGACACAATTTTAATCAATGACCTACAAACTATAAACATATTAATACGCTAGAGTATCCTTATAAGCAATTCAGGTAGGTCTCTCTCAGGTCACAAGGTTGCCCATAATCAATCGTAATGGGTTGTGGGAGACGATGCAATAACTCATTCAATCATTGCATTGTTATTATGTGCTGTTGGATTGGGTGGGGAACAGCATAGAAATTAACTCCGCTAATTAATATTTTTCTTTTGTTTCAGATTGTAAATTACACTTTGCAAACGTGTCTGTGATTGTGGTTGTAAGATAAATTATTGTCGATTGCAAAATTGTGCTAAGGGGCTGTCCATAAACCTCGTGGTCTATTAGAGCGGGGGTAGGGGTGACTCAAATACCACGAAATGCCACGTAAAGGGGGGGAGGGGTCGTGCTAACTACCTCGTGGTCCAAAATTGATTTTTTTTGAAAATTTTCTGATAATTTGATCCATACTTCATTAATTAATTTGACTAAATCACGTAAATTTCTATTTGGTGTACGGAAAACAACCATTTTATATGTTAAGAAAGCTTTGAAACCATAAAAAAATTATTGAAATAAAAGCTTTCTCCTAAAACTAAGCCTTTTAATTTTTTTGAACACGAGGCGTCAGGGGGTGGGGGTTTGGAAAATGCCACGACAAACCATGACTGGGGGGGTGGGGGGTCAAAATGATGGATTTAGAGGCCACGAGGTTTATGGACAGCCCCTTAAAGCACTTGGAATTTGTTTATTGACAAGTCCAAAAACTATATTTTTAGCGTGTTCTGGTGTCTATGATGTGTAAATGAACACCAGCCTAGTTTTGAAACTAACAAGCTGTATTACATTTTTAACCGATAGGAAATACATGTAAAATATAAAAACGCTAAAAATATGAGTAGACAAAATTTTATTGTTTGTTTACAGCTGCAAATTGTGAACAACAAAATTACAGGAATTGACATTTTCAAATCTTCCCTCCTGTTTCGCAGCTTTCCCCAATTTCACTGTGAAATGAAGGATCAACTTTTAATAGCAACAGCAAGCGAAAAAGAAGGATGAAATTGAAAGTAAAATGGAAAGCGAAAATTTTCTCTAGCTAATCATTTTCAAGTGAATATTGCAAAGTGAAAGATCAGTGGAATTTTTGGTTTTTCATTTCACTTGCCTTTTTTCACGTGAAAAGAGGCGAGTGAGTACGCAGCTTAAGCAGAATTGAAGGAGAATATATTAATGTGAAAAGTCAGTCTGGTTTCGTTTAGTTTGAGTGAAGACTTCGGGCCACTCGCACTGCTCCGTTGATTTCCACAAAACAAAGTTCAGTTTTTTTTATTTATTGGTTTACATTTCTGAGACGATGGACGTTCCCCTGAGGATCGTCCTCCTCTTCTTCCTGCTGAGTTCAGCATGGGCGGATTTAGACACGGTGAGTTTGTGACAGAGACGTCAGCATGAGATTCCCTCTGAATGATTTTGTGTTTGCAGGACTCCGTGACGCAGGTGGACGAGGACACGAGGGACTTCGTTTTGGTGGAGAATGCAGAGATGAGGAAATTCCTCAACGCAGAAGTGAGGAACGGTTTTGTGGGTATGGAATTTCACTTGAGTTTCGTGTCTTCTGTTTCAGATGGAAAAGTTGTTTGCGGGACTGTCGAAGTCGTTTGATGAGAAGGTGGCCACCGTTCGGGCGGAGGTGGACGACTCGATTCGAAAATTGGCTGCATCGTTCAACGGAATCCTGAGCAGCCTCGATTCCAAGATGAAAAGGTCGCATCGGAATCTGTCGGAGGAGTTCAGTGGGAGGTTGTCGACCACTCAGTCGAAAATGGAAGTGTCACTGGAGGGTCCCTCGAAGACCTTTGGTGAGGAGCTGCTGCGGAGTGAGTTGGAAGTTTCTGGGGAACTTGAGAGTCTCAATGGGACACTTCAGAGGAATCAACGACAACTCTCTTGCGTAAGTAGACATTTCCAATTTACTCTAAACTCGTTAGTCGGAAACTCCCATAAGCTCTGCGTTGTTTTTCGTGGTTTTCCAGTCGCTGTTGAATTTGGCGGAGTCCTTGAATTCCAATCCGTTGGCAAATGGATCGAAGAATGTCTCCTCAGTTCTCGGACGAAGCGACGTCGTCTCCACACAGCCTCGCGTGCAGACGGAGGCAACTTTTCATTTGATTTATGTGGGGTGGCGTAAGGGTCTATACTCCACAGCTGCTTGATAACCGTTGGCAGGGTAAGTCAACTAAATATTGGTTAGGATTTGCTACTCCCCTCAGTTAGTTAGTT
>JAQGAC010002288.1:0-10736 GCA_034696585.1 Isotomurus maculatus
TGGGTGAGAGCGGGCGAAATGGAAATAAAATGCACGCGTTTAGATAGGTGGCTGAATCTGGCTCTATATACACTACTTGCGAATAAACAAGAACTTTATTTTTGCGGAATTAAAACTTTCTCAGCATATCAGGGCATATCTACAGACTAGCAAGGACAGGGTATAAATGCTGTAACAAATATTCCTTGCATCCTGATTCAATTTTAAAGTCTAGAATTTCGAAGTAAGTAATGACAGTGGAATTGCTACACGATTCCAAGTTTTTCGCGTATTTTCATCAACTATTATATTACCTAACAAGATCTGGTAGGCGAAACAAATTCAATTATAAATGGTGAGATAGCAGGTTTTTTACGCTATGTCCCAGAACAGGTATGTCGATCTCGAAGTCCGAAGTGTGTGTACGAATCGTAAGATCACGATCCCAACTCTCAAGTACTTTTTACTCACAAATGGATTAAGACAGATTTGCACGCAAATTATACATTATTTTCTGCTTGGTAAAAAAACTGATTTAAAATCTGACGGACGCAACCACTCGAACTGAAAGTTGACGCACTGACCTTCAGATTATGCTCGCCGGGACCTGCTACTAAGGCAGAGTTATGAAACATTTCATAATGATATGCATTACACATTTTCACTCAATATTTCAAGGCAAATAGCTTTTTATTCTTAAATAGCTAACAATAATTCTTTACCCACGTTTAAGAGAAATATCCATCAGTTTTCTTCCAGCTTACTGACGAGCAGCTTCAAATAAGGCTCGAGTCTCCTATTGACCACCAATAAAGATGATGAAGTTTCTAACACTATTGTTGCTGGTTCCTGCTCTAGTCTTAAGTCTGAGAGACTCAGACGTTTCCTTAACAGATTTGCACGATGTCATCTTCCAACTAGAAAATAAACCAACGGATTTAGACTTGAAATGGGTAAGGCATCATAATTAAATTCGTTTTCGATGAGCTTAATTTGAGATGCATTATTTCCGTATCCGAACAGATGGGATCCATTAAGAAATGGTACGTTCCAATTTGGACTAAACTCTACTCCTATCGAACTGCTAGAGACATTTTACAGAAAGAAGATCTTTCTGAAGACGAGCTGACGAATTCATGCTTAGTCTTTAATAGCGATGGGTCCATTGAAGCCTTCGGTAAAAACTTAAGTTTTGATGTGAAGCCAGGTCCACTATCATTTGAATTTACTACTCCTTGGAAAAGTAAGTTGTAGTAAATATTTTATATACAAGCTACTTTAATTTGAATTCAAGATAGTCCAGTGCGTTTTTCATAATTGCTAGTCCAAACTAACTCTTATCATGGTTTCAGAATTAAAAGCCAGATTTTCATTCAAACTAACTGACAGCAAGACTTTCCTTGTGGGAATCACCGGCTGGCAGGATGGACAATTATCGTGGGCTGCCCTCTCAACTACTCCCACAATGCTTGATGAGACAAAAACTAAAATTCTGAACTATGTTAAAACCTTAGGGCTAGATAAATCGACTATTGAGAACAACTACACGAATTGCGTGTTTCCTCAAGAGGGTTCGGGTACGAATAACGAACTTTAAAGTTATCTATAATTCAAAATATTCGGCTTCATCGGCCAGCTTGACAAAATTCAGTCTCTAAATGTAACTAAAACATCTATTAAATCTGATCGGATCTACAGTATTATATTAGGAAGTAATTGGCAAGATTGCCTGTCAAATTAGTGTACTAATAAGTAACGTCATGTTATGAAGAAATGTAGTGAACGAATAAACTGCTTAAATTGTATCTGTTGTAGATTGCAAACAAAAACCTGGAATGAACATTGAGATCTCTTAATTTCATTCCGTCACAACAGCCGCTGGCGTCTATACTTTGGATGCCTGTCAACTTCGAAATTCCTAAAACTGCGAAAGACGGAAGTACGATTTCGATTTCTCTGTTGATCTACAGTTTTAAATCTGACATCTTGTCTTAGGTAATAATAGAATGATACGATTGACAACTTTTTAAGCTTCATGCATGGAAAATGTTGTGGGTCAATTCTATTAATTATTTGGTATTGGTGACACGAGGTTGTAGAGTACAAAAAGGTCGTGTTACAAGTAGAACCACCATCTACACTATCAAGCAAGTTTTTCTTACCTTTTTCATGCACTTTCGTCTTTCATCAAATTACAAATTGGTGTAAAACTGGTGTACTGCTAGACTAGGTGAACAAAAACAAAAGAATTAATGCCAACTTACATTACACACTAGTACACAGTCAATTTTTTATTGCAAACGGTAGGCTAACCGGTTATTTTGCTGCCCCTACCTTTGTTCTCCGTTAAAAACAACTAAAGATACAACTGATCTCTCCACTAACAAATGGAAGATATGCAAAGAATTAATAACCTGCGTACACTTCAATTCACTCATTAAGCATAAAGGTAAGTATAGAGATGGCTTCATATAATAAATAAATACTTTGTTTTAAAACCTAACTTACCCAAAAGATGAAAAAAATGGGCTGGAACTGAATGGCCTTGGGATAGACTAGCCAGAATTTAAGACAAATAGATAATGAATCAGGAATGAGGATTCACCAGTCTCATTTAATTTTGCACCACAACTTGGTGCGCACTGAGTTTCTATATTCCAAGGTAGATAAAATTTTTTAGGTTAGCGATAGTTGATATTTTGTCTTTCATGTGAATAGATATCAGTTTTCTTCCAGCATCCTAACCAGTAACTTCAAACTCGTCTCCCGTTTATCATTCAAGATGGTAAAGTTTCTGGCACTATTGCTGCTAGTTCCTGCACTAGCTACTTGTTTGAAAGACTCAGACGTAACCGAAAAAAATTTGCATAAGGTCATCTTCAACCTGGATATGAAGCCACCAGGCCTAGATTTGAACTGGGTATGACATTTTCCTACGAGCATTGCAATATTTTGAGTTTAAATCAATTTGAGAGTGGAATTTTTCTGGCAGATGGGATCCATTGACAAATGGTACGTTCCAAGTTGGAGTAGACTTCACTCTTACCGAACTGCTCAAGGCGTTTTACAGAAAGACGATGTTTCTGAAGCCGAGTTGAGGAGCTCCTGCTTGGAATTTCATCAAGACGGGTCCGTTCACGCATTCGACAAAGCTTCAAGTTTTGAAGTGGAAACAGGTCCAGTATTTCTGGATTTTGCTACTCCATGGAAAAGTACGCGTTGATCTCTTACCTATTTACTACTGTTTCATAGGGTTGTACAATTTACTCCAGTTTGTCCAGTCTAACATTAAAAAATGTTTGTTTTCTTTT
Source organism: Isotomurus maculatus (assembly GCA_034696585.1). Taxonomy (NCBI): domain Eukaryota; kingdom Metazoa; phylum Arthropoda; class Collembola; order Entomobryomorpha; family Isotomidae; genus Isotomurus; species Isotomurus maculatus. The sequence continues at coordinate 3,291 of JAQGAC010002288.1, forward strand.
TAGAAATAAAAGCCAGGTATTCATACAGACTCACTGACAACAAAAGCTTCATTCTTGGAATCGCAATCTGGCAAGATGGACAATTATCCTATGCAGTTCTCTCTACAACGCCAACCCTGAAGGACCAGGCAAATTATAAGATCATGCACTACCTTAAAACCTTGGGGTTGGACAATAAGTCTTCAGTTGAGAACAACTATGAGAACTGCAAGGGTTCACGTACGAATAGCGAACTCTGATCTTCGTAACTTCTCAGATGATTTTATGTAGCTCAAACATCAAAGCAATATCTGATTTGTCGACTATCAGTTGGTTTCAAATATCATCATTTTTTATCAGTTCAACAGAATTAGCTAAGTAATGAGAATAGTTAGAGTAATTGTTTAATTACTATAATTGTGTTCTTTAATCCTTGCGTATATAATGTAGTACGTAGCAATGTGGCGAACGAATGAACTTTTAAGAATCTTTCGTGTGGTGCGAACATAATAATAAAATAATCATACTATTTGATGCAGTTTTACATGAACAAGTTTACGCCTTCAATTGCCTCTGATCAAACTGCTAATTTGCGAATATGTTGATTCCATGTGTTAAACATGTTTTTTAGTTTCCTTTATTACATGATTTCTGCATGAAAATACTTCACCTCGGAGTCTCAGACGTGGCTATAGAAAGTAGCCAAGCCACCAGTCATCATAATTAGCAATGCTCTGTGAATAATGCAAGTGCATTGATTAAGGAACGCGTAACGCATTCTATAAATCTTGAAGAACTCACGAGAAACCTCTATTTTTAGTACTCCGCCGATTTTATTTAGTGCTCTACATAGGTACACATTATAGTAACGGGTGATGGAATAATATAACTCAGACCAGACGTCATTTGAGCGAAGATGTGAGAGAAGGAACTCCGCATTTTTGTAAACCCATTTCGTAGTTATGCATGAGGAACATAAAACAACATTTCACGTGTATAAACTTGCATATGAGCAGATTTATTAAACTGATTAAACCGGAGAAATCCACGGGAGATTACTAATTATGTGACTTAAACATTAATGTAATTACAGAAACATGCGACCGTAAGAAACTAAGCGAATCTCCTTGAGCGTTCGAGAAATATGACAAGTTAAAAATATCTCTCCAGAAACTTCATCTGTGAGTGCTATTTAAAGCCAAGTCATCACTACTCACGAGATCTTCTTCCAACCCACGTTTCTCATTTACTCACTCAAAAGACAAAACTCTCGGTGCCTTTCTTCTTGACAGCAGTAAAGCAGCATCTTTTTGTGTGCATAGTACTTAAGTGTTAAATTTAATCTAAATTTTTAGTGTTTGTTTACAATAAGCACACAAAAATGCCGTTAAAAGTAGTTTCGAAATCAGATCCATCAACAAAAGTACCTGGTGAGGATTGGGATGTGTTAATGTGGCACAACGGGAAACTATTTGCTGCTGGATATGCAAGTGGGACTATAAGCGTAAGATATAAATAATACCGTTCATACATTATAGAAATCAATAGGTGCAGTTTCACATGCGTATTCTTGGTGTCTCAGGTGTTGGACAAAGACTTGAAACTCATCACACAGCTTGAAGCTCACGAATATCCCATTTATCACTTGGCCCCAGGACCCAACAAGACATTCTTCACGACATCCACAGACTGCACAATTAAGGAATGGAATGAAACAGACTCGGGGCAGTTCGTTCTTCTCCAGACACTCTCAGACCATGAGGAACCTATAAGACGACTAAGATACGATGGGAATCGCCTCTACTCTGGAGATGAGCTAGGCAAAATCAAAATATGGGAAGACGGCAAAGTCTTAGCCACTCTAGAGACCATGGAAGAAATCTGGGACATGATTGTAAATGACGACCAGATTATAACATGCAGACATTTGGATGTCGTCATAAATTCAGTGACCCAACGAGGTAACCAAAAAGAACTTCCCAGACGCTAACCATGAACTCTGCTGCAACATAAATAAAAATAACAGTCTGAATTTTGAACAGAGGACCGAGTCCGTCTCTCCGTCAAGAATACTTTAGCAGGCAAAGGTCCATTGATTATCGAAGGTGACAAACTCTGCTTCGTCGAAAGAAACGGTTCTGTCATTTACATAAATGACGCATGCAAGAATGGGAACCCCAACATCGCAAAATTAAGTGTAAGAAAGACATACTTAATTGACTAACAACCTGTAATCGAAAACCAATAATGCAAATGTGCAAACACTTCATGAATCAATACTACTCAATAATTAATCTGTTCTCTGCAGGGACACAAAGCAATGGTAAACGGGATGCAAGCTTGCAACAACACTTTATTTAGTGGCGGAGGAGACAACAGAATTATCGCTTGGAGTTTGGAAACAATGAAAAAAGTTGGGGAAACTTCGTGTGAAGGTTATGTAAATGCCATCACGTTGAATCCCGACGATGGAACAGTTTACGTCGGGGGACAAGACAAATTTTTGGTAGCTCTCAAACTACAATAAAGAAATGTATACATTTCATTAGGAGTTCTCAGGAAAAATTCCCTGCCATTTGAACAATCCTTCTACCCGTCAACTGTCCGTCGTACAAGTGCTTGCCTAACCAATTGGTGTGTTCCTTGTATTACATGTTGAAATAAGTAATTATTGTTAGTTAAAGTCCAATAAACAAACATCTTCCTGGACACATTTGCTATATAATTCTTACTAATTGATGCTAATGAATATCTGCAATCCACAACAACACGCCTCTTGAAGTCTTGAATGAAGGAATGCATCTGGCAGTAGGTTGGTTAAATCACCAGACTTACGATAATCATGAACTTGTTTCCTGTATCACCTAAAGCTATCCATCATCTCTCTGGTGTCTGTACCATGTCAATTATCATCATGTCAATCACTTTCCAGATCTCCAACTGTAATGTTTATAGATCCTCTGAATATTTTAGTTACAAAACATGTGTACGAAAATTCTTGCGTGTGTGGAAAGGTAAAGTGTAAAGTGTAACTGATTCAGTGATCAAGTCTAACTCGCAGTCTTGTTAGTCATGTTTCTCATTTGTCATCCATTAAACATTCCATCTAAAACCACGAACGGAAGTGCCAATTATCGCGGCCTTACAAGTCAGTATAAACATGTTATCATATTTTATATCGTTATTATTTGAAAAACACCAACAGTAAAACAGAACAGAGTACGTATTACACCTATTTAAACAATTCATCAAACACAGACACACAATCGGTCTGCGGACTGGCGCTGAAAGGATAAGTGACTTTGATATAGCAAAATATTGATAAACATGCAATCACACAGTAACAGAGAACCCCCGTGCTATCATTATCATCAGGAGATCACAAACATTTCAAGATAATCATTACACTTGTTCACAGATTAAAGTTCATAAAATCAAATCTCTTGCTCTAATAAGCCGTGTGTGCCGAGTACACGGGAGCTTTATGGATGCATAAAAGAGATACATCAACATGTGAGATGAGTTGTGTGATCTCCAATTTTTTAATCAGTCGTGGTATGACACGTACATGTGAAAAAGACTTGTTCGTGTTGTCCTCCCCTAACTAACTTTTAACTATGAGCTCCAACAAGTTGCAAAAAAATGTCCATGATTTTATTGAGATAAGTGGGAACGTGAATTTGTCACTGGTGTTATTTAGTATGCAAGCAAGTGTCACTACAAAATGTCAGTGTAGACAATAATGTAATAAATACTTACACACAACAGAGCTATCCCTCTACTCATTACTTTTCCCATTTAATTTTCTCCTCGAGATCCACTGCGAGCTTCCTTATAAAGACTGAAAGAGTTCTGGCGTGTCTGGAATAACTGGATTTTTTGCATCACAAATTGTAGCTTTGCTTACGCAAGTAGTGTAACAAATTCCAAACCCCAAAAGTGTTCCCTGTGTTCTTGTTCCAACTGTGGGAGAAAGTCTAACGGAATTCAATCAGGAATCAATTACATTCTTCTGTGCAGAAGGCAGAAATCAACCAGCATTCGCCCACAGTCCCACAGCAACTCTTGCCTATCGAATACTTTGTTGTGTCATCATCACAGGATCAAATTACTTTATTATTACTCTCTCTCTCCGTAGCTGGCTAACTTATTAACACCCGGAGCCAAAGACAACTTTCCTCGTGGACTATTACCATCAACAGCCCCCTCAAATATTCGCCTCAATCGATTCAGTTGTTCTCCGTTTCCTCTGAAAGAAAACAATTGTATGCACTCCGGATCGTTTTAACGATCCGGGTGTTACTCCCACAAAGTTTATTTTGTGTCCAGTCGCTTCCTAATCTTCCTCGTTGAAAGATCAAAGACAGACAGACAGAGAGAAGCCGTAAGTCGAGCGATCTGTGGAAACAGACCACCAAAAAGTCATAATGCCAGACAACCTAACTGTGTGGTGGTTCAATGAATCTTCGTCGTCATCTCAAGACTACTCTTCTTATGACGACGACGATGACTATTGGAATTATTACCCCCCATTTGAATTCCCTACTACAGTTCGTATCCTGTTTTACATTCTGTACAACACAGTGTTCCTCTTGGGACTGATGGGAAACATCCTAACTTATTATACAATACACCACACCCACCCGAGAATGAAGACTGTGCAGAATCATTTCTTGTCCAACTTGGCCCTTGGGGATCTCCTAATACTTTTACTCTGTGTGCCCTTTGCATACATAAACTTCTTGTGGCAGTATTGGCCTTTTGGAAGTGTTCTCTGCAGAATCTCAAGCTACTTTCAAGGTGTTGGTGTCTTCGTATCGAGTTATACTCTTGTGGCTTTAGCCTGTGACAGATACAGAGCCATCCTCAGCCCTCTAAAGCCAGGGCTAACCCGGAAACAAGCCAGAATCACAATAGTATTCATTTGGGGAGCTGCTTTAATCACGTCTATTCCAGTGGGAATTAATACTCAGATTGAAGTGCATCTTGAAACGGGACTCTCTCGGTGTGGAGAGGTAATAGTTTGTAAATAGATGCACAATAATGTGTAGACGTGAGATTAAAGCTTTTTCTTACATTTCCAGTACGGTTGGCCATCAGAAGCTTTCGAACTCGCGTACAACATAACAATCCTTATGCTCCAATATTGCATTCCAATTATGTTTCTCATTTACACTTACATCAGAATCTCGATTGTTGTTTGGGGTCGAAAAATGCATCTTACTCACAGTCCACCTCCCTCGAAGAAAAAGACGAAGGTAAAATCTCAAAAAAGTCCATCTTACCACAGGGCATTTATGATACTTTTAAAGAAACTCAAAAAAACTCTTCTTCCAACTCTTTAGACGGTGATTCTAAGTCTCTCGGTAGTTCTGGGGTACACTTTAGCGTGGCTACCTCACAATACTCTGTACATGTTGTACCAACACGGGCCAGAGTGGATCCTCGACAGCGATCCATTTCCGTACCTTTTCCTAGTCTCCCATTTCCTTGCAATGTCACACACCACCTTCAATCCTTTCATTTACTTCTGGATCAACTCGCGATTCAGAGGGGCTTTCACGTACGTCCTCTGCTCAAAAGTTCCGTGTCTCATTCCCTGCCTGGAGAAAGTTTTCGAAGAAGATAGGAGAAAGTTCAGCTCATGGAGACAATCCTCCATTTACGATCCCAGACTCATGAGACCCTTCAGCATCATTAGAACCGATTCTAATGCTGGACAACAACGGGGCAGTTTTAGTGCTAATTTTAAAAAGAATTCCTTAATACCCTCCCCCCTTTCGTTAAACAGCACAAGTTAGTCAATAATTTATTACTACTGTAGCATCAGTATTTTGTTAGATTAATTGTCTCATTTTCAGATCATTAACATAATCGACTCAAAAAATTAACGCTTCAAAAGCACACATCCATGATAATGAATTTACACAAGACCTCCAGTAAATCAGTTTCTGACTGAAAAGTTGCGATTTATTTGTCCAAAAAGTATTTATTTTTAACAAGGATTGTAGTAACATTGCACCCGAATGTAATCCATATCAGGCCCGTAAGCGTCTTCATTATAAAACTCCACTGTATTTCCACTCCCTGCATTCAAGGGAACTTTCACCATGACCAGCTCCTTTTGCGCTTGGCCGTTTCCAGTAGTAGGGAAAGTGATATTTTTGAAGAACACTCCGTTCACATCAACGGACAAGTAACGAGGACTCGCATCCCCGTTTTCATAAGCAATTAACACAGAATAGTCTGAAGTTGCATCTGCATTCATATTGTCGAATCGAACTCTTCCACTGAGGCCAATGTAACCAGCGCTGTCTCCATTTAAACACCCGTCACAAGGAACGCTTATCGCATCTCCAATCAAAGTACCGTCTTTCGTTGCCTCATAAAGTTTTGATGCAGACTCTCCCGTGTTTCCAGTTCTCGTGTCAACCCACCATGAATCCTTCCAGGAAATGGAAATTGAGTTTCCAGCTCCGAAATCAATTGGGAGCCACATGTATCTACGCGAGAGTATGTAGCAATTTATTACAGCACATAATTAACTCCACTGTAATTCATAATTGATTCGTTGATTACCTTGAATCGCTGAGACTGTAACGATTCCACCTGTCTCCGCAATAGATGAATTTCCCGTTTGGGAGAGGAATGACATAATTCGCTTGCGACTCGTAAGTGTTGGAAGATCCTGGGGCAATTGGTTGTCCAGTTGACCAAGGCCCACTCATACTTGTGCTTGTCATATACTCATTTGGATTCGGATCCCATCCTATTCATTACAATTTACGTGTAAATTGGGTTACACTTTTAGCTGACAAGACTTACCAGTTGCCCGTGACATGACGATGTAGTAGAGGCCATTAGTTTTGAACACAGCATAAGCTTCCCTGTGTATCCCTTCAAGTTTCACGAGGAAAGTATCAACATTCAAGTAATCATCTGTAAGTCGAGCGATAGAAGTGTCCAAGTTCACTCTGGTGGCGTAGACCAAGTAACCTGGCTTCTGAGGGTCTTCTTGGTCAACCCACACGGTCATGTCTCGACTGTCTTCGTCGAATGGAGCAATACTTCCCACATAAGTGTAGGGACCGTCGACTGTGGAAGATGTGGCCACTCCCAACTTCGCAAGGCCGTAGTCGCTGCTGTCCAAATGGAACCACATGACGAATTGTCTCGTTCTCTCATTGTAGATGACTTTGGGACGCTCTACAACAGCGTCAGGTCCGATTTCACTGATAGGTGATGTCTCCTCTGTAGCTGAAAGGGCGTGGGCCATGAAGTCCCACGCAACAAGGTCTGTAGACTTGTAGACATTTACGTGTCTGAAGTTATGACTGTCTTCGGTTTTGTCTTCTCCGAACCAGTAAAAAGTCTCGTTCAGTACAAGGAAGTCGGATGGGCACCAGCCAACAGCAAGCAGCATGAGTTGTTAGCGGATTGTAGGTAATGTTGACTTAGAGCATAAAA
>JAQGAC010002289.1:0-10734 GCA_034696585.1 Isotomurus maculatus
CAATTTTCCGTGCGATGTTTGCGAGCGACATGAAAGAGACGAAGGAGAGTATTGTGGAAGTTCACGACATCCTTCCACAGGCGATGGAACATTTCCTCTCGTTTCTCTACTGCGGACGATTCCAAGATTCCTCGTGGGTTGAATCGCTTCCTCAACTTGCATACGCCTCCGACAAGGTAGTCACACACAATTGACTTAAATAGATTGCAGGCGAATTTGTAAGTTAAGATTCCTATCGTTTTTGTAGTACTGCGTGAAGTCGTTGAGCGACTTGTGTGATTCGCATCTCATTGAGAGTGTGACGCTGAGAAATGCGCTGACGCTGGGGAAACTGGCTGAGCGACACGGACTTGCGAAGGCTGCGAAGGATATTCGAGCGTTTATTGCGGAGTAAGAAATCGTTTCTTCAAATAACGCACCCAAGTGAACGTTTCCTAATAACTGGATTTGGTATTTAGAAACGCGGACAAAGTAAATCTGGACATGGAAGTATTTGAGACAAGCAACAGCGAAGAAAACTTTGACGGCAGCTCCGGCAGCCCCAGTTCTTTCGCGAAGAACGCGGAGACTCCGAATCAAGACTAACCCAATTTGTAGAAGCTGTTAAGGTTGTGATTAGAAGATGACCAAGAATTAAAGTGGATGTTAGTTTTTTAAATTGTATATACTTGTGAGGTGGTTTGAATTGGAACGATTTTTTCAGGCTTACTAGTGGATATTAGTGTTTTTGAATGTACAAACAAGTAGTGCATGGATTAAACTTACGAATGATAATCTGTGACTGATAAATGTGGATGAGAGGAAATGGAAGGAGAGTGTAAGAAATTAAAAATGCGTTGAAGAAGAAAATATTTCGAAAGTATTTTGGTGGTTGTGTTTATTCCGGATGCGATTCACATTTGAACGCTTTTAATTAATACGTCCAAGTCCAACCGTAGGAGTAGATGAGATGAAGTGACCTGTCACGTGACCTGACCCCTGCAGCAAGAAAACGCTGAAGATCATTCGGGTGCTTGAGAAAGTTGCACGTTGCCCCTAAAAGACAGCAGTGGGGGTTTGTCAAAGAGCGAAAGGAAACTCCGAGAACGTCTTTGTCAGCTGCTTTCTTGTTTGGGAGTAATTGAGAGCCTAGTTTGAGCGATTGCTTATCAAAACAGAATCTTATCGGCAGTGTTGGAGTGATTTAAGAACATGAAGTCCCCCACTGAGAGCGTTGAGGTCGTGGAAGTCACGTGGAAGATCCCAAAGTTCGGTCAATTCTCTGAGCACAGTGTGCCAGACTTCCGTAAAGTTGTTTTCGTTGGAGGAAGGCTCCCACCAGCTTATCCACAGGTCGGTAGATTCAATAAATCACCGCAAAGACCGTCAATTATCACTTACTCATGTGTTTGACCGCTTGTAGTACAAGTCGCCTCCTGTGAAACTCGAAGTATCCGTTTACAAAGTTTTAACATAAAATATTGATTATCTTCGACACAAAGAAATAAATCGAAAATGTAATCCCCTAACTATTTGTAGCTATATTTGTAAATCATTTTACAAAAAACCGATTTAAATTTGATTGAAAACTGACTGAGTAATTACAATTTGAAATTTAACATTGCTCTAAATGGAGTTGGGAGAGTCCACTATTGTGCAGGGGTGTAAGGAATTGCGTCATCCAATGGAGCCTTAAGCATGAATGTGCTTTTCTGTCTTTGATTTGATTTTTAGAAACGCTTACGCATTAACTCTTGACTCCGAATTGGACACAAGCAGCAGCGATGACAACTTTATCGTGCGATACAGTGTTCCCTTACCAGGAAAATGTCTCCCTGATTCGCAATCTACTCAAAAGAACTAACCAAGTTTTGTTGCTGTGTTGTGGCGTTGATTATTGCAGGACAAGAATTAAATGAAAATTGGGAATAGAAATGTATTAACTTATGTGAGCCATCTTAGCTTGGTAGACAGTGGAGGTCAGAGGTGTTTGAAGTATTAATTAATTAAACGTTGCAGATGCTTAGTGGGTGGATTTGTAAGGTTTTAAAACGTGTGTGTAAAGAAGTAGGGCTTCGATGGATTACACTGCTAAGTAATCTGGATTAAGAATGTGGTAATAAAAATAGAATATGCTGAGGAATAATTGAAAGCTATGATTGACGGATGAGCATATATGGGCAACTGCAAGATAAGCAGAAGTGGCCACGTGACGTGACCCCACCAGCAACTCCTCCGGTGATACAACAACGGAGGTGAGGCTGTTTGAGACAGTTTCATTTAGCCCATGTGTGTCAATACTTCAATAGTGAAGGGAAACAGCTTTTTAGTTGTAGTTTGCCTCGAACATCTGCTCAGTTGTCCATCTCCAAGTTTGGCTGCTTATCAAAATCAAAAATAGATTATTGTGAGCGTTGGAGCAAATTGAGGAAGATGACGTCATCCACTGAGAGCGTTGAGGTTGTTGAAGTCACGTGGAAGATCCCGAAGTTCGGTGAGTTCATTCCCAGCAGTCCCAGCTACTCTGAGGAGAATGTACCGGACTTCCGCAAAGTGGTTTTCATCACAGGGAGGCTCCCTCCAGCTTTCCCTCAGGTTGGAAAATTCAATTAAAACTCGATAACCAACTGATTGTGAGTTATCATTAATTTGTAATTAATTCGTTTGTTTGAGCATGTGCAGTCGAAGTCGCCTCCCGTGAAACTCGAAGTATCCGTTACAAAAGATAATTTAGGCTTGTTAAGATCTGAGTTAGTGTATCATTGGCGATTTAAGTTTGAGGTTGTGTCGGATAAATCACAACCCCCGTCTCCTTGCACCTTCTCTGGGAATCTCCTGGAGTTAAAGTCGTTCGGTAACGCAGAATGTAATGAAAACTTACCTGTACATTGGGGACAAAATAGACTATAGTAAAACATTTGATGTGGTATCATTTTTATGATCCAGGGGTAACGAAGTACGACTGCCAAAGAGTGTCAATGTCAAGGGATCCCACTAACCCACAAAAACAGTTAACTCTCTTCAACCAGACCTACGCAGAAGAATTCGTAGACAAGGTGGATGGATCTCTGAATATTTACTTCAAGATGGAAGTCACGTGTAGCAGCTCTAAACCGAATGGAGGAATGGAGTATGCTGAGCTGTCAAGTGGCTTTGAATCTCTTCTGAAGAATCCCAGACATTGGGACGTTGCAGTTAAAGTGACTCGGGGAGAAGGACAGACTTTCCAGTGTCACAAAGCGGTTCTCGCAGGTTCGAATCTTCCCGTGGTTAAATTGTATGAGTCTGAGGATGGGTTAATTTTTTGTGTGCACACTTTAAGGGCGTAGTGAAGTTTTCCGTGCGATGTTCGAGAAGAAGGCGAAAGCAAAGTTTGTAAATGTGGACGACATTCTTCCCAAGGCGATGGAACATTTCATTTCCTTCGTTTACTGCGGACGCTTCCAGGATTCCTCGTGGATTCAGTCGCTCCCTCAACTTGCACATGCTTCCCAAAAAGTAGTCACTTAAATAGTATCAAAAGTATTTGAGAGTGAGTTGCTGGCTGATTTGTTCCCTGTGGTTTGTTTAGTACGGCGTGGAGTCGTTGAGAAGTCTGTGTGATTTGCATTTGATGAAGGCTGTCTCAGTAAGAAATGCGCTGACACTGGGGAAACTTGCTGAACGGCTGGGACTAAAGAAGGCTGAAGAGGACATACGAATGTTCGTGGCTGAGTAAGAAATGTTTTCTAATTTAACTCCACGCCGAGTCTCATGATCATTTTATTAACTTAATTTGAATTTGTTTTTCAATTTATAAGAAACGCCTGCGGTTTAACTCTAGACACTGAATTGGCATTGGACATGAGCAGCAACGATCCTAACTTTAACGTCGTCTTCAGCATTCCGCCGCCTCCACAGCTCCCCGAAGAGATCCAGAAGAACATTCTAGTCCAAAAGATTAAATTAATTGCCTCACGTATGATTGAGCTGTTTGAAGCTTTGTCGTATTGATTTGTATAGGCTAGGGATGTAATTAAACGGGAGAGACCGATGTGAATATTTGTGTGGGTCGTTGAAGTCCCGAAGAAGATGAAGGTGAGGTGTACGTGAAATAATCAATGCAATGCTTTAAAGTGTCTGTTTGTGCAGACTTGTCAGTTTAAAACGTGTTCTTCGATTAATTATTAATTACATCCTTCCTGATTAATTCCTGCGATTAATTAGGATTCAGAATTGGATGTTATATAAGTTCTGAGATTTGGAAAGTAATAAAAAGAGAGTAGGCTGAGAAGTAATTAAAATGAATGATTGACTAATGAGCATACGTCCAACTGTGAGAGAAGCAGCGGGGGCCACTTGACCTGACCCCTGCAGCAACTTTTCCATCGACACAACAACGAAGATGAGGAAAATTCCTCAGGAAGTTTCACTTTGCCCCTGAGTGAATGAGAATGCCGAATGGAAACTGCGTTTTAGTTTCTGCCAGGGTGCGAAGTGGTATTTTGTTATCGTTATTAAAGGGTGTTATTAATTGACAGATAACGATTTTTAACACCAAGGGTTTAGTGTTATTAACGTTATTAATGGTATCAACATATCCTGTAATGATACGGATTTCCTATCCTTCAATGCTAAAGATTGATACCGTTATTAACGTTAATAACACTTCTTGTTACCACTGTGACGGTAAAAAGGCTTGGTAAGTGGTAAACTTCGCACCCTGGTTTCTGCGTAGTCTTCTTGAGTGAGTCCATCTCCTTTCTTCTTTGGAAGGAAAGTCTGTGTGACTGCTTATCAAAATCGAACCTTATCGGCAGCGTTGGAGCGAATTGAGGAAGATGACGTCGTCCACTGAGATCGTTGAGATTGTTGAAGTCACGTGGAAGATTCCGAATTTCGGTCAGTTCATTCGCAGCAGTCCCAGGTACTCCGAACAAAATGTGGGGGACTTCCGGAAAGTTGTTTTTATCGGAGGAAGACCCCCACCAGCTTATCCACAGGTTGGCAAATTCAATAAATCGTTTAAAGACAAAACAGACTTATCATTTATAATTAGTTTGTTTGTTTGACCGCGTGTAGTCCAAGTGGCCTCCCATGAAACTTGAGGTATCCGTTTCCAATGAAGGTTACAAGTATGGATTACATTCCATGTGGAGATTTGAGTTTGTGACAATTTTGGATACATCGCAACCGCCGTCGCCTTGCACTTTCCGCGGGAAGTTCCTGGAATTCAAAACTTTGGATGGCGAAAATGAACATACATATCCAGGGATGAAGGTTATGGACTTGGGGGAGTCATTGGATCTCGGAGAGCCCAAGAAGGGCGTAACTCTTTTCGACACCACCGATGCAGAAAGAAACGTGGACAAGGGAGATGGATCTCTGAAAATCTATTTCAAGATGGAAGTCACATGCAGTTTCTCTGAGTCGAATGGAGGAACGGAGTTCACTGAGCTGTTAATTGGCTTTGAATCTCTCCTGAAGACCCCAGCAAACTCGGATGTTGAAATTAAGGTGTCTCAGGGAGAAGGGAAGTCTTTCAAGTGTCACAAAGGGATTCTTGCAGGTTCGAATCTTCACGTGAACTTATTCTAAGAGTCTGAGGTGTGATTACCTTATTTGTGGATATACTTTGAAGGGCGTAGTGAAGTTTTCCGTGCGATGTTTGCGAGTGACATGAAGGAAAGTACAGCGAACGTTGTGGAAGTGGAGGACATTCTTCCAAAGACGATGGAACACTTTCTCTCCTTCATATACTGCGGACGCTTTGCAGATTCTTCGTGGATTCGATTGCTTCCTCAACTTGCATACGCTGCGGATAAGGTGCAAATACAAACTATATCGCGATCGATAATAAATGTAGACTGCAGGATCACTGAGAGTATTTTGGTACTTTCAGTATCGCGTGAAGTCGTTGAAGAACATTTGTGACTTGCGTCTTATTCTGTGTGTCACGCCAGAAAACGCATTCACACTTGCGATTTTGGCTGAGCGACATGGACTCATGAAGGCCGCGAAGGACATTCGAGCGTTTATTGCAGAGTAAGAAATTCTTCATGAGTAAACTCACCGGAAATGATTACAAGTTTGTATAGTCTGGGATTAATTGATTTGTAGGAACGTGTACGAAGTAAGTCTTGACCCAGACTCGGACACGAGCAGCAGTGACGTCAACTTTAACGTGCGTTACAGTGTTCCCTCTCCAGAATAATGTCACCATGAATCGCAAACCGGCATCTACTCAAAAGCAGCGAGGTGAAGAAGTTTTGTCGCTTATTAATTAATTACATCCTTTCTGATTGATTCTTGTGATTTATTAGGATTTTAGGATTCAGAGTTGTATGTAATATTAGTTCTGTTGAGATTCAGAAAGTAATAAAAAGAGAATACACTGGGAATAATTAAAAGGAAAGACTAGTTAACTAATTAGCATACGTCCAAATGTAAGATAAGCAGCGGGACCACGTGACGTGTGACGTGACCCCTGAAGCAAACTTTTCCAGTGAATAAACAACGAAGATGAGACTGTTGAAGGAAGTTTCACTTTGCCCCAAAGGGAATGTTGGAGACTCCAACTTTGAGTGCGTCGAAAGAGAAGGGAAACCGCGTTTTAGTTTCTGCGTAATTAACGTCTCATCCAGTCAGTCGATCTTCTTTGTTCTGTGGGAAAGACGTGTGTGCGAATACTGCGATTGCTTATCAAAATCAAATCTTATTGGCAGCGTTGGAGCAAATTGAGAAAGATGACGTCGTCCACCGAGTGCGTTGAGATTTGGAAGATCCCGAATTTCCGTCACTTCATTCCCACCCGCATAAAGCAAAATGTGGTGGAATTCCGCCAAGTTGTTTTGATCGGAGGAAGGCTCCCACCAGCTTGTCCACAGGTTGGTGAATTCAATTGTTTATCTGAGTTAAAACTGACAATCAGTTATCATTCTTATCATTATGACGTAACTCTGATTTTGTTTGATCGCTTGCAGTCAAAGTCGCCTCCCGTGAAACTCGAAGTATCCGTTTTCAAAGTTGACGGTTTATTTAAATTTGTGGCTGTGTTGCATAAATCGCAACCGTCTTCTCCTTGCACCATCAGTGGGGGGTTCTTGGAATTCAAAACGTGCAACGGCCTGGTAGAATATACGTTCGCTGAAGGTAAAGCTTGTCAGACGATTGAGTCAGTCGTGACATCACATATATTTATCATAAGTAGGCAATCTTAGAATTATGCAGGGATGAATGGTAGTGGCGACACAGAATCAATGGATCTCAGTAAGCCACACACTCTCTTCGACAGATTCAACGCAGGGGGTTACGTGGATCAGGAGGATGGATCCCTGAACATTTATTTCAAAATGGAGGTCACGTGCAGTGGCCCTGAACCGAATGAAGGAATGGAGTTCACTGACATGTCGGGTGGCTTTGAGTCTCTTCTGAAGAACCCGACGCAGTCTGACGTCGAGATTAAAGTTATTCGGGGAGAAGGACGGGCTTTCAAGTGTCACAAAGCCATCCTCGCAGGTTCGAATCATCAAGTGTTTAAATTGTTGTCAAAAATCTCAAGCCGCAGTGTGTGCAATTGAAATTATTTGTGTGCAAATATTTAAGGGCGCAGCGAAGTTTTCCGTGCGATGTTCGAGATTGAAATGAAGGAAAGTAAGGCGAACATTGTGGAAGTGGACGACATTCTTCCAAAGACGATGGAACACTTTCTCTCGTTCATTTACTGTGGACGCTTCCAGGATTCCTCGTGGATTGGATCTCTTCCTGAACTTGTCTACGTATCCGACAAGGTACAAACTTAACCACGATCGGTTTTTTCAATTGAGATATGGTAGATTGTATGATGAGAATTTTTGAATTTATTATTTGCTGCTTTCAGTATTGCGTGAGGTCGTTAAAGAACATTTGTGATTTGCATCTCATTCTGAGTGTGACGCCACAAAACGCGATGGCACTTGGGATCCTGGCTGAAAGACACGGACTCACGAAGGCGGCAAAGGATATTCGAGGATTTATTGCGGAGTATGAATTTCTAATCAGTAAATCATTAAGCGATTCTTCATACTAATATTCTACTTCTGTTTCCTTTAACTGATCATTAGAAACGTGTACGCAGTAACTCTTGACCCCCACTCCGACACAAGCAGTGGCGATGCTAACTTGAACGTGCGTTACAGTGTTCCCACTCCAGAATAATCTCACCATGAATCGCAATCAGCTCACAATAACTTTAAACGAATTTTGTTGCTGTGCTGTTTGAACTCCACCGATTAATTGCAGGACATTAAATTAAACTTGTAATTATAACAATATGAATATGTGTGTGTCATTTAAGTTAGTAGAAGATGAATTTTCCGTGTTTTTCAAACGTCAATAATAAGTGAGGTTTCATATATGTGTTAGTAAGTCACTTGTAAGATAAGCATCATTTATCATGTGACCTGACTCCTGCAGCATTGCAGCAACTCCCTCAGTGAGACTGGAACGAGGGTGAGGCAGTTTGAGAAAGTGTCACGTTGCCCCTGAGGGAATGTGGGAGGGCGGCAAAAGTGAAGGGAAGCTGCGGGTTTTGTTTCTACGTTTGGTCGAGTGGTCGAGAGTCACTCCTCCTTTTTTCTTTGGGAGATAAGTCTGTGCGATTTCTGCGATTGCTTATCAAAATAGAATCTTATCGGTAGCCGTCAGCGTGGGAGCGAGTTGAGGAAGATGACGTCCCCCAATGAGAGCGTTGAGATTGTTGAAGTCACCTGGAAGATCCCGAATTTCGGTAGGATCTGTCCCACTAGCCCAAGTTTCAATGTGGCGGACTTCCACAAAGTTGTTTTTATCGGAGGAAAGCTCCCACCAGCTTATCCGCAGGTTGGGAAAGTCAATTTACTTATTGTAGCAAAGCAACTGAATTATCATTAACTCGTAATTAATTAATTCATTACGTTTGATTGTGTGTAGTCGAAGTCGCCACCCGTGAAGCTGGAAGTCTCCTTTTACAAAGGCAAATTCAAGACGCATGTTGAGTCCACCGTATCTTGGCTTGCAACTGTGGCAGTTCATCAGTGGCGATTTAAGTGTGTGACCGTTCCGGATGAATCGCAACCGCCGTCTCCTTGCACCTTCCGTGGGAAGGTCCTGGAATTTAAAACGTTCGACAGCGAAAGAAAACTTGGAGTCGCTTCAGGTACAATTCAGTAAACTTGGAAATTGAGTCGGTCGTGACGTCAAGAGTATCTTGAGTGTACGAAAAATAATTTTTGCAATTATTCAGGGACGAAGGTTAGCGGCCACGGAGGCTCAGTGGATCTGAGTGTGCCTAACAATGGCACAATTCTCTTCGACGCTGTCGACGCAGAAAAATACCTGGACAAACGGGACGGATCTCTGAATATTTATTTCAAGATGGAGATCACGTGTAGGGCACCTGAACCCAGTGGAGGAATGGAGTTCACTGAGATGTCCAGTGGCTTCGAGTCTCTTCTGAAGAATCCGACACATTCTGACGTGGAAATAAAAGTGTCTCTGGGAGAAGGACGACGGACTTTTCAGTGTCACAAGGTCATCCTGGCAGGTTCGAATCTTCTAGTGTTTAAATTGTTTTAATAAATCTCAGGCTGCAGCGTGTACAATTGAACTAATTTGTGAACACAATTTTAAGGGCGTAGTGAAGTTTTCCGTGCGATGTTTGGGAGTGACATGAAGGAAAGTAAGGCGAACGTTGTGGAAGTGGAGGACATTCTTCCAAAGACGATGGAACACTTTCTCTCCTTTGTTTACTGTGGACGCTTCCAGGATTCCTCGTGGATTGGATCGCTTCCTGAACTAGTCTACGCATCCGACAAGGTACAAACAAAATTGGGATTGAATTTTGTATGTAATGATGATGCAATTCTTTCTTTGGTTTGTGCAGTATTGCGTGAATTCCTTGAAGAACATTTGCGACTTAAATCTCATTCTGAGTGTCAAGCCACAAAACGCGATGTCACTTGGGATTCTGGCTGAGCGACACGGACTCACAAAGGCTGCGAAGGACATTCGGAAGTTTATTGCAGAGTAAGAAATTCTTTACCAGTAAATCATTAAACGATTACTTGTTCCATTATATTTCCGATCTTGTGAATTGAACATTTAGAAACGTGTACGCAGTAACTCTTGAGCCAAACTCCGACACAAGCAGCGGCGATGCTAACTTTAACGTGCGTTACAGTGTTCCTTTTCAAGAATAATGTCACGCTGAATCGCAATCTACCTAAAACAGCTAAACGGATTAATTGTCTTTATGTTGAGTGAAGTCTACGCATTGATTACTAAAGGACAACGACCAATGCAAACTTTGTATATTAGAACAGTATGAACTCCTGTGTACCATTTAAGCGTGACGATGGATGTCATGGGTGTTAGAATTATTACATCTTTATTAGTGTTTGAAGTTGTTTCATTACGTGAGTAAGTGAGGTTTTATAAAGTGTTTGTAAGTAAGCAGAGCTTTGATTAATTACGTCTCTTCCGTTTAATTCTGACGATTAATTAGTATTCAGAATTTGATGCATAAGTTCTGTTGAGAATGTTTGGAATGTAATAAAAAGAGATTACGCTGAGAAATAGTTGAAAGGAATAATTGATTAATTTAAGGAGATCAAATTTTGACGGCAGCTCCGGCAACTCAGTCAAGACCAACTCAAACTGACTTAAGCAGTTTAATTGTGTGGTAGCTGTTAGAAGGTGTGATTACGACATTACGAGTGATGAATGTTGAAGAAGATTTGGGTGTTCGAGATCGTTTCA
>JAQGAC010002290.1:0-10725 GCA_034696585.1 Isotomurus maculatus
ACACCCGAAACTAGAGATGCGAGTAATGCTGCTGGTAAACAAACCATTCATTTTCTAAGCTTAATTCCGATTGTCTGCGCAGAAAGAACTTAATTATCTCAGACTGTAAGCAAGAGATATATATCAAATCTATTGGTAAGTTTGCACTACAGATTTCTGAACTTCTGGAGACTGTTTTGGGCTAGTTACAAAGGCCAATTTAGGATTAATCACTTTAGAATGTCGAGAGAAAGTCCGCACACGACGTTTGATTCATTGAAGTGTCCCAACGGACTTAAGCCTAACGAGAGGAGACAAAGCCTTTGAATAATTCCTATGATGTTCCCAAACTTGAGAGACAAATCCACGAAGACTTAAAACTGGAGTGAAATAGGCCTCCCATCTCTCTAAAAGAGAGGAACCCTTGATATCCTTAGAATTTGGGTTTACATAAACCTTAGGATAGACAAGAGGAAACCACTTTGAAGACTCGCAGAGAGTGTAATTTAACTGCCTCGAGTTATTTAAATGCTCATTTATTTGAAGGAGGAATGCACTTTCTACACGGGCTTTGTGTTGCGATCCGTCACTTCTCATTCCTTTTCATTCAGCTCGTATTTTAATAAACGTGGTGGCCTACTAGAGAAGTAGGAGGGCAGCCTTATTATTCACCCACGCTCACTCCATGCTCTAGTGTGGTAATCAAATCACTCACAGAGTCACGAACATTGTCTCAAACACTCTCACTTCTCTCTGCCTGTCTCTCTCAACCCTACTTAAGAAGAACTCTCTCACAGATACGACGAGATTTCTGAAGCATAATGCTTTCTAAAACAAATTCATCCTTCCACATTCACATGATAGAGGCTCCTCGAGAGTTAGTGGCAGGGCAGCAGCCTCTTAGGAAAAGACAAAGGCAGCTCAGGAAGGAAAGCGAATAATGAATTCCCTGTTTTCCTACTTGAAAATTTACTCTTCAGGATAGAAAATAAATTACACAACTACTCATGACTCCGACCAGTATATTGAAGTATAATAATTTCACTGGAGAGAGTGTCAGTGGAAGAGAAAGTTTATGTATGAGTGCGTTCCAAGCTATTACCAGATTACGGCGCTTCCTCAATGAATACCCCCGTAGGTATTACAACCATGCTCCATGTAAATTTTAATGTGAAACCTAAATCCAGATTTTGGTTTTGAACTACATTTAACTCTCCTTTCTTTCAGTCCAAAGGGATTTAGATTCATTTTGGGAACCTGCCTACGAACGAATTTACTACAATCTCCTCTAGCAGGGCGAGAATAGGTAGACGTGAAACGAAGTGTAGGAGAATCGAAGTCGACTTTCCTTTGCCAATGTCATTATTGTCCCACTCTCCTCTCTCCCTTCGTTTTCCTTCGACTTGACTGGAGAATCCAGTGAAAATATATCAACAAAGCATTCATCCAGAATAAAAGAATCTCGCTGCTATCTCACTGTTAGAGATTGAGAGTAAGCACTACACTCCTCTTGTGCTATTCAAAGTAAAGATTGCTCTCGACAATAGCAACATTTACTTATTCTAGCCTCCTTTCAATGGAATCGAATCCCAGTTGCTTGGCCTCAGCAAACACAAATCAACTTGGAGCCGAAGCATTTGGTTATTGAAGGTGAAAGTAATGAAGAAAGGGGTAAAAGGGTTTTCTGTGTATTCCTCAGGGTCCTTGATATTCATTGTTTGACTTCTTTGATTTTGATTTGCACATTTACATTGCAAGGGTTTGGCTACTCAAAGGTGGATTCCGAATATTCAACTGGGAAATTCCTTTTTCTTTCGAGACTGCCTTCCGTTTTTAATCTTTGATGTGCATCCCCGTTCAAAGGGAGGCTCGTCAACTAATTGCAGTGCAAATTCTCAAGAGTTGATGGAGAACGAGGTTCAAAGGGGAGAGTTACATGTAAATTTGGAGATGAAGGACAGACTGTACATTTGGAACGGTTTCTCCACAGTATTTACTCAAGACTGGTGTGTTGACAGAGGGAGAAGAGAGAAGGACTGAGCAATTTAATTATTCGGTATTCTGATTACCTTGATACAATCAAATAAGTTGTCTCTTTCCACAGGCCCTACTTCCGGGAAGTTGAATTATTTCGGGATGCTTGGCGAGGTCTCCTCACTTCGGTACAACCATCCCCGATGGTTTGTTTCGTGTATTGCTTCCATGTTTACCTAACATCTTTCTCTAATCACCACCAACACAAACCCAACTCCCTGCATGATGATAGTTCAACTTCGCGTACCGATGATTTGATTAGGTGAAAACGAGGTTCTCATCAACAAGGTACTCAGGCCCATGCATAATTCATAGGAAGAGGGAATTAAGACGGAAATAAATAATTAAATCCATTTCCTCACTTGATGACTTAACTTCTGTATTAAAACCGACAAAGGGAAATCCAGGCTTTTCACTGGATATCATTTTGTATAATTTCCACTTTCCTCATATGACTGGATGGGTTCTCTCACTCAAACTCATTCCCTAAGTGGAACTACTGGAAGATTACCTCATTCGAATCTCGAGAGCATGTTAGCGTGTAAGAGCGTTTCAAATCTCACGATTGTACTCCTTCCATTAAGTCTTTTACCACCGAGACCCAAGCTCCACCGTCCGTAGTAATGCACTAAATTCGAGTTTCTCATCTACTCTCAGATCTATCCACCACAATTAGACTTGAGTAGGACATGTTAATCTTTGCAATTTATTTCGTAAGCTTCTATTACTTAAGCTAGGAAAAATGTACTTCATCCAAATGAAAGCTTTTCTCTCGAGAAGTACAAATGCTTCAACATTTTATGTCCCCATTTAGCATTCCTATGTCTCGGTTGCTTAAATTAAAGCTCCGATTAACTTTATAATCTGTCATTATTGCGTACACTACATCGCTTTCATTGTTTCACTTGATATTAATGGGAGCGAGTAAAAACTACTCAGGGAATCACATGGCAAATGCAAAAACAACTTACCCCCGGAGTCATCGGAGAAGGACTTCATGTGCCTTGAATGGTCCACACTTGATTCAGTTCTTGGACTGCTGTCGTAATAGCTGTCCCTCCTAAATGTACTGAGATAACAAGAAAACACACACACACACATACCCATTTGGGTTTATTATCTTTCACAGATGATACGAGATCCATGCTATCATCACCATAATCGTGCCTATTACTCCCACATTCCTACATCAATTGACCTACATTATTAGATGTCATCAAATTTCCTCTATTATATTTTCGACTTGAGCCCTTTAGCTATCAATTTCATCGAGAGGAAAACCACTGGCATCGAAAACCAAACGGAGTTTTTAGATCAAATATAGCTTAAATTGGAGATTCTCCTAAAATACTCTCTGCTCACTTATGAGGAGGCTCAGATTACATGTAAACATTTTCCGACTGATGATGAGATAGCATGCAACGATAATATAGAATAGGTCGTAAGACAATACCCTCTGCCCCAGCCAGGATCAAAGTCATTATTTCCATTGGAATTCGTAGTTGTGAAGTCGCCCTCGAAGGCATATCGCGGGTGATATTCAGGTCTCTTCATACAAAGAACACGAGGCATAAACTCCAAAAACACTGTCTTCACCCACGGAGACATTTTGTGTGTTGAAGGAGACCTAAAGGAATCGAAAAAATACATTAAAGATAAATTGTATTCTTCTCCCTAAAGTCTACTTTCTTCTTCAAAGTCATTCGTATAGCTTTAGTTTTTTCGTACGAAAGTGACTGATAAAAATTGCTAGGATAAATGCATACTCCTCTATCAAGCGCACATCTTCCTTCGTGATTACAAATGACATTCAATACTCTTTCCGATCTCGAAAGAAAGCTTCTGTGATTTCCACTTAAAGCCTCTCTATGCACACGAAATAATGGAGAAAGTTTTCCCTACCGAGCACTAGTTCGTATAGTATGTGTATCATCCTTAAATCAAAAATAGTGAAAAGAAAAAGTTTTCTCCTCCGTATTTTTTGCGTACAGTTAGAGCGTTAGAAGCTGTGTTGCGTGAATGTCGATCGTCCTATTCGTGTCATCTAAATAATGACGGTAATTTTTACAAGGATTTACTTGAGTGAAGGAATAACATTGCAAAGCACTCACGTTTGTCGGTTTTGGGTCATTGGATTTCAAAGTGGAAATGCTAATTAAATGGTACATTTACGAAGCTCCCTTGCGACTTTGGTACCTTAGCTCTCATGAATACGACTGAAATCCTAAATAGCAATGGAGTACAAATGATGGAACATTTTTCATTTTTAGAAAGGGGAGAAGTTCGTACGACATCGTGTCTTGTTCTTCTTGGCTTCTTAAGATATTTTTTCTTGTTGAGAGGAACAGATGGTTCGATTCTAGGAGAAAAGAGCTTCTCGCAGTGTATTAGATTAAATTGATTTTCACTTAACAGCACTCAAGTGTCAATATTTCAAGTTAAGTAAGCACAGAGAACCCATTAACATCTGTGCGAAATTACTTCTTTTTCTTCGAGACAGAAGACCGGATGTCGTATGCATTTGGCATAAGCAAAAAAGGAGTTCAAGCCGTCTGTGTTTAACGGGTAAAAAACGAAAGTAAGAATACATTACAGAAGGGAGACTGAGTGGCGATGAAGAGGAAGATAAGAAGACAGAGTAAAGGAAATTCACCTGAAGTGAACATTGAGGACCCCCACAGTGACAGAGATGGATAAAGTGACGAGAACCATTGTAAAAAGTAAATACTTTCCAAGGAGTGGAACTGCCAAGGAGGTTGGTGGAATGATTTCTGCCAACAGGAGGAAGAACACAGTGAGGGACAAAAGTATGGAGATGCAAAGTGTCACTTTCTCTCCCGAGTCCGACGGGAGGTAGAAGACCAATACTGTGAGAAACGAAATCCCAACACACGGGATAATTAGATTCACCGTGTAGAACAATGTTTTCCGCCTCATAGTCAGTTTGAATGTTATGTCTGAAAACAATCAAAATAATCAAATTCAGTCATTTGGAATCCTTCATAAGGCTTCTTGGGAGGAGAGGCAAAACAACCAAAGCTCCTCTCCCTTATAATGTCATATTACTCCGAACGAACTGTGAGAAATAAAAATAAAAATTTATTTTTATTGGCAACGCTGGAAATTATTTCTTGCTGGGGATTTATCCATACTCATCTGCGCTATGACTTTTCTCCACTTCCATTTGCATTCATGACCTTTAAACTTTCTCTTCACATTCCTTTATGGATCATCTTGGATCTGCCACTCAAATGAGGTTGATTCATCCACTAATGCCTTCGTCGTGAACCCCTCTTTAAACTTAAGCCTACCGTAGGTATATAAGAGATACACACCCGGTGGTTAAGAACCAATGTTCAAATTTATAGCCCATAAAATTTCGATTACGTACATTTCTGCAAATGACTTCTACAACATTTATTTCACTGCTGTTTTCTCCTTATCTCAAATGGTACGGGACAGTTGGACGACTAATATAATAATGGAGCTTGGTTTTTCGACCTTTCACTCGTTACACTCGCATTTAAATCACTGATTTTCCTCTGTCTCTTCGTACACTTGAGTAAGTTCCAGTTTAGTTAATGGATTATTGTTTTCTTACACAGCGGTTTGAACCCCATTGCTGCTTTGTGGATAGCGTGACTAGAGTGAATGCTGCTGACGCAAAGAACAATAAAATAAAAAACAAATAGAGTTGTTATTGGACTATCATTTAATAATACAATGGAGGGCTGAAAATTGAGAATGATTCTCTATACAATGGCTACAATGGCTCTATGAAGAACCTTCTTGGGTTGCATGTGTAAAAAAACATTGCCCAGCGTTTTTGGAGAGAAGAAACCTCCCATTCATCTTTCACTTTCTCCTCCATTTCTAAAATATATGGAAACAAGTCTGTCTGAAACAAAATCTTCTGGGAAATTCTGAAGAGTACTAATGGGAAAGTATAGATGACTATCTTTCATCCGAAATACATTCTTTTACTTCGTTATACATATCTGCTAGGGATAGTAGGAAGTAGGAAGTAATAATACTGTTTTCAACGGCAAGCATCTCATATGTATACCCGTCATACATTTCTTCTGGAAATGTAAGTAAGAAGAGGGTGGGAAGACTCACTCTTCTTTCTACACATTTTATTGCCATTTTCGAAAAAGGGAGAGATGAGAAGAGGAATATTCTGTAAATGTGCTTCATAAAAGGAAGTCGTAGAAATGTATGTACATGTAAGAATGGGGCTTTATAGGAAGGGTATTTGAAAGAGAAAGCAATGACGATGCATGTTGCTGGGCTGGTTTGGGTGATACTGTCTCTGTGCAATCATCCTACAACACTGAATGCTGGATGAAGTTTCGTGTGGAAGGAAGAATTGGAAGGAACTAGAACTAGATTACAGTGGATGGAGAAATCAGAAGGATTTGTGCCAAAGCGGAATGAGAAATATTGTTGATATGTGAAAGGATACGGACCCCTAAATCATATTTCTTTCACTTTATGATGTATCTTATCCTGAGTTATGAGCACTAAGCACAACAGCATCGCAGTATCATCCCCCAACTGGAGAACACACAATCTTTTCGCACACACGAGACATGAAACCACTAAGGTTTTTCGGATCTCCTTGTCCTCAGTTTGAACACTTGCAACATAATTCTCGAAGGGTATAATCTATTCAAATAATAATATTTGTCCACAGGCATGTCCAGAATTACGTTGAAACATGAAATGAAATCTTGCAACACGAACTAACCCAGCGAATAATTAACTAGCTAGGCACTAGGTATTTGCAACTTTATAATTTAAGATGTATAGTTTTGTTTACATTTTGTTCTACCTCCCAAGCTCCCTGTAAACGCTTTTAAGGCCATCTTATCTCATATTTCAAAATTCATCTTTCATACTCATTTTCAAAATTTTAAAATGAAAAGACCTGACTATATATAAGGTTAGTTTATTTTATCGTGTTGCAGTTGCAAAAGACAGAAATTAAGCCGTGGTATTTTATAGCAGAAGATAACAACTTGTTTAAATACTCGTCATAATGATAGCACAATAAAATCTTGCAAAATGAGAGCCATAAAATGAAAGCGGTGTGTGTTCTGCATAGAAGTCATAATCTCACACTCTACTTTTAATTATCTTCACACTCTAACCAAACTCAGAAGTTTTCACACAAATAAATTTTACGTCATTTTGACTGCACTGCAGTCAGTGGGAGAGTTAGTTATTAGACGCATTTCGGAATTCATTTCACGCTCCCAAAGAAATAAAATTTTAAGTCTCGTTTGACATAAATTCGCGTAGGGAAATTCGAGCCTTCACTGTGTCCACAGTCCACAGTATACACTATCTAATGAACTCAATTTGGAGAAAGTTTCTCACACCAACTAAAGCGTACTTTACGCTCTGATGGGGAGACACGGTGCTCGTTCATGGTAGTCTAAACTTCGGTAATCAATTATTGTGACACGTGTGTAACTTGACTGTGGCTCTTGGTCTTTGAATTTTACTTACATTTTTAATCTTGCAACTCTCAACCTGAGGAAAACGAATGACTCACTGTAAACTTATTGGAATTTAATGTTTGCCTTTCCTCTAACTTCTGTCACCTTTACACGCTCTACTTTCTTCTGTCTTAAAAATTTATGAAACTTTATACACAAACACAAAGTTTTTGAATCCCAAATCCCCCAGGTGGATAATGCCTAGAACATCTTTTTAACTATTTAAGGGATGTAACTCACCCAGCCGTGTGAGAATGAGAGGATCTTCCTATAAAGAACATTTAGGAACAAGAATCAAGGCCTAAAGGCTGAATTTTAAATATCTTCTTTGTCAACTACACAAAGCTCACGGTAATTCACGCAATTACAATATTTACTTGAAAGAGAATAGCACTTCAAAAGGCTTACGATACGGCAGATTGCTTACAAGAAGAACCACATAACTTATTTTATGTGCGTGACAACATAGCGTTGGACACATTGATTAAGGTGTGATTCAAAGGAGATACCCATCATTCACACAGCGTTCTTTCTAACGACATTTCTCTTAAGATAGCAAACTCATTTCCTTATCGTAATCGAATTTTCGCTTGGAAGTTCACAACATGCCAGCGGCTTAAATTACATTAAAACTTTGAGTCTCATATGTCTGCGACTGAGCTTTTTTGTCATGTTACAGACTAATTACTTATACAGGAGAACTACCTACAGTATAATTGGTCTAAATACAGAGGATGCGAATTTCATCCTGTCCTACTTAAGTACAGTTCATACAGGTACATGGCCTCAGGTACAATAGTTACTATCACTTAAATGTTAAGTACACACAGTTTGATCTTCGTGTTGCCATTTACAGTAAAAGAAAGAAAACAAAATCAGTCCAGCGGAAATAGAACATTATAAGAGAGGCGAGTGGGTGGGAGGAAGAAGCGGTGTGAGATTGTTGTGGAGGAAGGCACCTGGATAAGGCTCTCGACAGCATGGATAGTATTCTTCATTTCTCATTGCAGGAACTTCAAGTATATCCCACTCGACGGATAAGTAGAACTCTTTCAGATCTATTCCGATATTCACAAGGTTACTGCCAATGTCTTGATCCATGTGTTGTAAATCAACCTAAACACGCAAACATATCGAGGTTACTTCCCACTCTTATTTCCTCTTCGTCTTAAGATATAATCACAAGCAGTTTTCAGAATAGTTCACTCTTTCTCGATTCCAGACCTCACAATGTGATCGTGTATTCCATTTCAGAAGACATGAAGCATGTGGTGCAAAAATGAACATTTATTTCCAACTGCATCTCTTCTATTCACTGTAGACCCATTACTACTTGACAATGTTCTCCACTTAAAGTTTCATTCGATTCAATGGGTGTAAAGGGAATCTCACTTGGTATTTATATAATGGAAGGCATTGTAAGCCTTCCTTCTTTCAAATCTTTCACAAGAAAAATCTAACTTTTTACTCACACCATAATTGCCATTCCTTCATCCGTTGAAAATAATTTCTGAGGAAAAGTAATCCACTCCCATTTCTTCACATTTCCCATCGATTCATTCTAATGTCACAAAAAAGAAACCGAAGTCTTTCAAACCAAACAGAGAAACTTTCAAGTGTGCTTTATACGCACTAGACTACTACAGATTTAGACTTCTATCAGATAGAAATAGAATCGTGCTAATTGAGGAGGGTATATTGGAACTCTTCTCTCTGTTGAGTGGATGTCTTACTCGAGGTAGAAAGCACTCCAAGAGTTTAAATAATTAAATCTCTTCTTTCACTTGAATTCTTTTTACATGAGTGGCAGGCAATCTGGGGATTTCATTGCAAAAGAAATTTGCATCAATCTTTTTTATGAAGAGAAATAATCGTCCTCTACGATTTCATGAGTTGGTTTTATCTTTTTGTACATTAGAGAAAGCAGCATGGCTTTACTTGTAGAATATTTAAGGGGACAATTGAAGTCTATAGTAGCTTTTGAGTTGTGATCAAGCCTTGAACTTAAGAGCATTTGGTAGTTATTTCCTGTGTTCATGTTGCTTATTGGATTGCAGAGGAGGAAATAGTGACTCATGATTACTGCTCGTAACTAATCTTAAGTACGTGTTTAGGAATGATACAAGATGTTTAGAAGGTAGACTGAGAGTATTTCGGCCTGATCCGTTGAGTACATACTTGAAACCCATCGTAAGTCCAACTCCCGAATTTCATGGCACAGCTCTGCTCATCAAATGGAAACCATTCTACGTTGATCTCGCAAGAAGACTTGTAAATAGCTGGAGGTTTCCACACAATCAGGCCTGTCGAATGAAGCGTTGCTTTTGTCATAAGAGTCACTTCGTAGTTCCCATCAGCACTGAAAGAGAAAAAAGGCACCTTTCACAAAAAGTTCCAACGGGGAAAGTTGCTTTTCAATTTAATATCCCATCATTCGCAGCTTATTGCTCAACTTTATTAAATCGATGTTTTATTCCAGAATCAGATGGAAGCTGGAATTTCAAGTACTGAAAGTAATACAAGTAGGTGAGTGTGGGAGAAACAACCGTAAAAATTTATTTTTTATGCTTCTCTTGCTCACATCTTCTCTCTCAATGCTTCGTTGAATTTATACTAGAAATGGAATTATTGCTCGCAGCAGCATCATTTCTAGTCTCAGAGACTTCCTGCTTTTATTCCAGACATTTCTGTGTCTATATTTCTCGAAGGCACTTATAGACTTTTTGCCATCTCTATCTCTGGCAGAGAAAGTTTTACTTGTCTTTCTGTGTAGTCAGCGATGTGCGGTGTAAAAGCAATTATTGTTTGTGACAAATGAAGAGCAACACGAAAACAATACAAGTTATGCAGTGTATACCCTGGCTTTGTCATAAGAAATTGTCTACCCTCTCCTTTCTCGAGAAGTTGTTTTCTATCCTACTTTAAAAATGGAAAGTGATTGGCTACATTGTTTTGGAAAAACAGCAGAAATATTAAGAACATTTCCACAATAATGATCCCATTCGTTCGCTGCCTTGTGTTTGTATATACCGTACTCAGAGCACGTCCTTCAGTTCAAACAGAATACTAAAATATTTTTCTCCACGGTGAAACCATAAAGGGAGATCCTGGGCTGAACTGTGGTAGAATGTCTAATGTACCTCTTTTCTGAATTTAAGCAGAGACTGAAGGGCGTTTTTCCTCTAGTTTCGTGGTAATCACAGGAAAT
>JAQGAC010002291.1:0-10723 GCA_034696585.1 Isotomurus maculatus
TGGCTAACAAAAATGGGAATTTTTAAATTGCACGCATTTGTTCATGAACACTCTCGCTTAGTCGAGTCCAAATATATTGCATCATAAACTAAAATTACATATGTGTATCCTTACAACCCCATATTCCATGAACTAAATCATCTAACGTTTGCTATTAATCAAAGCACGTTTTAATAGATTGGTTTTGCTTGTCAACTACGTTTTGTATGTTCACCATTTGGTTTTTTTAAATGCAGCTTATGCATCAATCGTCTGTGTTTCCCGTGTGTACCGTTATAGGATTTCCTGAATTTGCAGTGAACTAAATCAGAGGGCATGCGTTTGAAACTACTTTACCCAGTTGTATTGACAACTAAAGCTGCCACAAAAGCATTCAAAGTATAAAATAATTATCCCGATAACATTCACGACTATTTTCGTATAAATTGACGTGTGGGGTTTTTATTGTTTGCGACGCAATTAAAATGAAGTCAATTAGCTGACTGTCACGTAACAAAAGTTCGTGACTATTATGAAAATTATTGGTGATGCTAATGACAAGTTTTATAGTTAGATATGGATTCGTTTATAAAAGGAAAAACTCGCATGAAGTCATGCAGAACTTCAAGAAGCTTGAAATATCCAGTTCTGCTTCCTCCTTGAGATCCTCTGAAGACATGAGATATTTCCAGGGGATCATCTGTCTGAGTTCGCTTGTGATTATAAGGATGATCACTGGTGTGGCATTAGGTAATATTGAAATTGCTGGTCTCAAAGAGCGACTAAGGTTTTAGGTGCTGTCTGAATTATAATTGTTTTTTACGGAGAAATATGTTCGGCCATCAGAAGCGAGAAGTGACAAGACTGAAGAATGATTTCACAACGAACGTGCATATTTGCAGCTGAATGAGCGAAGTGACAGTGCTGCAGTTAGATTTCATGAAGGACATCCATGTGGCGTCTTTCCACTTCCGTCGTGTGGCCTGCTGTAATTGCTATAATTCCTTCAAACGTACCTTGATACTTGAGTTGAGCCAAGAAAAGGTTGTTCCGCTGAATAAATTGTTACTAATTTGATCGTCTAATTAATTCGTGCATTTTACAAGTCGATATAAGAGCTGCATAGTTCCAAGTCAGCTTTAAACTTGGGGTAGATATAATATGTTTATTTCTATATTTTCACTTGGACAAATCTTGTTTTGCTCGCAGTAGAATGTGCAAAACCCTATTCCACGCTTAGCTTTCACATCGAATGCATTGAACAAAGCAGATAGGGAACACGAAATGCAATAATTCATTGTTCATTTCATTCGCACAGGAGTGCCGCCTTCTCTCAAAAGAAAATCCTAGAAGCTTACCATCTTCATTAACTGTTCTGTGTTAAGTAATTAAATTATGCTTACGAAAACTCAACGGTATAATGTTGTCGTGTAATTGTAGAAACTTCTTTTTTCGGTTACTCTGTTCATACGGTCTCAGAAAAAGGATGATAAATGGATTTAAATTCAAGACAGGTAATAAACTAATTGAATTTTAGGGTATGGTATTTCATATTCCTTGTGGCAACTTTTATTGTAGCACATTTAGCTTTAAGGAATTAAAACACACGATTATTATTTATGTTTTCTATACTCCTTTAATTAATTTCATGGGGAGTATGCAAATATGGCCTAATATTATTTTCGTCTATTGTGATTGAGATCTGTGGCAACAGGCTACTTCTGACTAAATACTTGGGTGTGAGATGTTAGTATTGAAAACGGTTTTTGTGCAGTTTAGGGCTTGGGTATAAAAATGAAATTGCTCAATGACAGTAAGCAAAGTCACAAACATTTTGGATTGTATTGCAATTTTATTAAAAATCTCATAATCAATGTTTGACCGTACTATGTTTTTTTTATGCTTACCTACTCATAATTACAATTTTTGCGTGTCAAATTTTTTGCTTGCCGGTTACAATCCATGTGTATTTATCTACAGTTAAAAATATTCAATTAATAAATAATTATTAATTAATAGTCATGCACTAATTAATTATATTAATTAATGCTGAAAGCTGAAATAAAAACATGCTTCATGTTGTTTGTGTTCATGAAGTTTTTTTATACTTTTTTAGCCATACTTTTGCATTTAAATGTACAGCAACACGGAATGCAATTTCTAGTCTATATAATTTTTTGTTTCAGAACCTGTCCCTTAAAAATACATACAGGATACTTGGAAAGTTATACATTTGGTTTCGGTTAGAGAAATCAACATGATCACAATTTCATTACATTTGATTGGACCTCCCCACGAGGATGATAGTTTCAAAAATTTTGAATCTCAGTCATCAAATGTCATGATTTATAAATATACTGGTTTTGATACTTAGACAGAAAAAGAGCAGTCAAATAGTTACTGATTATAAAAAATATATAACACAAAAGTTTAGATGCCAAGATATCATTTAAGTGTCAAATCCCTGCGGATTTCTTTGTTCGCAGATGCCTGATTGCTGTAAACGTGACAGGGAGTGCGAAATTAGGGTCCAGATATACAACCACCACCACTCTCTTGCTCCAGTTTTATCTCTTGGATGAATGCCCACACAATCCACAAGCAGTATCCTTGGAGAATAAGCCCCACAAGAGATCCAACGACTGAAGATGACCCAAACAGGGTTTGTAGAATCATCATAAGCATCCCCAAGATTGCGAGGATAAGCCAAACCTGGCATTGTCTTATATTTTTCTAAACAAGAAGGGGACACTCAGTTGAGTAAAGTAAACTAGGACATGAATAATTTCTCTTTGGTAACGTGGAACATACCGTCTTGGCTCCTTTGTAAAGCATGTAGGACAGAATAATTGATACACCAGCAAAAAATATGAGGACGAACGAAACAACTGTGACGAATGTTTCTGCAATTAAGTACGCGAAAAAGATTTTTACTTTAGGATTAAATTTCTAACAAACAATGTTTACTTGCGGCTTCAGCATCATTGGTTTCCGATGTGTCGATCTTTGTGCCTAAGATTAGCAACATAAATCCAACAAACATCATCAGAGAGCCTCCCACCTATAAAATTCCATTGTATTCAGTGTCTGAATTTGATACAACATTTTGAATCAACCTGGTGTTATTAGATTTTGAAGTAAAAAATTGAGTAATTAAAATTATAGTAATTTCATAATAATGAATTAATCGAGGGGATTAGAAATATTTATTAACTTACTATGTTAAAAATAGCCACAGCCATTGTTCCTGATTGAAGGGTAAACTTGTTGCACAATGGATAATGTGACATGATTGGAATGCTGTGAAAACTGGACAGGGCGATTAGATATTTAATTATGATGATGGAGCAGATGGAAAACTGGCACGGATTAAGAGACGGAAGGTAATTGATTGTTTATTGTTAAATAAATTGTTTTGGGTGTGGAAGGTGGTTTGCAATTGGAGATGAAGTGAAGATGCTCAGTCTCCGGGTATCGATCCGTCCGGGTGCAACTGGTTGCCTCGTTTACTCTCGGACTGCAATTCGTGGTTTCAACAGGTATGTAATAAAACCTCATCGAGGGTTCAAGACTAGGGAATTACCCCTGCTACAATTCTTACCTCCTCAGCTTTCGTTTCACGCAAGGAATAAAACATGACACAAATCATCTCCTTTTGTTCATTAAGCTATTGTGATTTAATGAGTTGCGTGTTGAACCCAGACAACTTCAACCTTTGGTATGAACCGTTGGAACCTTGTAGTGCACGGCTTCTTTAAGATGTAATTTTAACTTAAGGATTGATGTGCTGGCCGTTGTTATTCTTGGTAGTTTCGTTATTTTAGTATTTTGGAGTGTCAGCTTAGTTATCGTTGATCGAGTTTCACATTATATTTTAAGTTGAATGCCACAATGGTTAGTCGTATTCGACATCAGATGTTACAGTGTATAAAATTGGAAGACGGATAACATGACAGGCTTTTTGTGTTTCAAAGCTGCTAATATTGTTACGTTCCCAACTATTGAAGAATGGATCCTATGTTACGATACACAATAGAATTAGATTGAATTAGTTAGCTCAATTGAGTGTTTAAACACACAATAGAAAGCAAATCATTTTATTTAACTCTTTTTTATTCAGCTAAGGGAGAAAGTTATCATTTGTTTTTAATGAGGGGCAAGCGCGAACGCTGAACCCCATGGAAAAAATTGTACGCCCGAGTTATCAACGTTTGAGATAATCGCAAGAGTCAACTGTGCCGAAGTGCAATGGACAGTCTCGTCCTGGGAGAAGTGCCTTCTTGGTCACACTGTCTCCTACGCCAGGTAAGTAAAGAGCATCTCGCTCACTCCCCATCCCGACCAAAACTCCCTCCTCCTCCCCAAACTACTCCTACACGTACATCCATCTCCTCATGCCGTTAATTATCGAAATTGAATTCACAATGGCTCTTAAGGTAGCCACATTAGCTCCTATTAGTTTTGTGCATTAATAAACACACTACATGGACGACTAAATCAAGTGGAATGAGTTTTAATTCAACTGCTTGATAGGATAGAATTTTGAATCTCGTGAGGAACAAGGTTGTGTTGCAGGAAAAGTGAGAGGAAATGAGAAATATCATGTGCATCACTTTCGTCGTATCGAGTCGTATGAAATATTTGGTCTCTCTTATTGATTTTTGTAAAGAAAGTAATCGTAGATTGTACTTACCAAATTTTTACGATTTTTGATCATGCAATGCAACAAACCTTTAATACACCTTCAGATGTCATAATGTATTCTGTTTTAGAGTGTTTGGTCAGGGTTGTAGTTATTCAGGTAAATCGTGATCATCCAGGCCGGCAGATGACACAATGAATGAATGTCCAGGCGTCATGCATGGCTCAATTAACCCTAAGTACTTAGCAAACGTCACCTTATAGTTCCACAGTAATAATGTGTTACAAAATTTTGAACAGAAAATATAATGCAAGAATAAAGTTTAGAAACGGTTTTAGTTTTTTGAATGCAATGAAATCCCTTAGCTGCAGTAAAGAATGTTGGAATTGTAAAGCAGCCTCTTTTGGGATGATTAAAATCTTTATTAAAACCGGTCTTAATCGAGAATAAGCCCAATAAACAGTCCCATTAATTCATTCCCGTTAATACCATATAACAAGGAATATTTTATTGTTATGAATTCCTTTCAAAATACCTTCGCTGAAAGAGGTTCCCATCGAACTTTTGAGCAAAAACGTATCTATCAGTTTGAATCCTTTATCATGCATATGTTGTTTTGAAAATTGAATTCTATAAGTAATGAACTAAATATGTTCTGTTTGGTTTCATATTCTAAACATTGCATATTATAAAGTTTTCTAATTATGAATTTGCATTTCTGTGAGTAATAATATGCTGGATTGTACAACACAACATTCAGTTATCTTCTACGTTTCTATTTCTATTGAAGTTGAGTTTGGAGTTCTTCCACGTGAGTTTGAAATAAAAACATATCTTTCGATACAGAAACAACAGCATATTTGTAATATAACCATCTCTGATTTGATCTTAAATAGAACATTCTAATTTTTAGAAATTCAAATCACAGTCTGAATCGGCTACCCTTAGGTTTAAACACACGATAATTTTGGCATGTGGTTAGAGATAAGTCAATTAGGTTCCTTCAATTAAACATTTAATATTAATCATATTTAAAGAAAAATAGCTGCTTTCCGTAAATCCCTTCTTGCACCTTCATGTCTTCTTCTTCAATTATCAATTATACAAAGAAATCCACACCTTCACCATCACCATTAAGGTTAGTTACGCAAATTTCCTCTTTCCCTGGTTCCATTTTAATTTCGTGAATAAATGCCCAAACAATCCACAAAGAGTAAACTTCGAAGATAAATCCAATCAAAGGGGCTGGTAATGAAAATGTGTCCCTCGGGATTTGCAAAATCGTCATGAACGTCCCAGTGATTGCAATGATCAGCCATATCTGACATTTCAATTTATTTTTCTACAAAGAACAATTATTGTACTATCCGTATGTTTTATTTTATTTCTGCTTCATATCGTTGAACATACCGTTTTGGCTCCTTGGTAAAGCACGTAAGATAGAATCCCTGAAATTCCACCACTAAACATCAAGACGATCGAAAAAACGACTAGGAATGTTTCTGCAATTAAGTACCGACACAAACCGATGTAATATATCCAGAAACACAAATTTAAGATAAATAAGTAATTACTTGTGGTTTCCTTATCACTCCCCTCCTGCGATAAATCGACTCGCATACCTATGTAGAGCACCACAAATCCCAAAAGCATTATGGAACTGCTTCCCCCCTGAAACAAAGGAATAATACTCAATATCTAAATCCACATGATGAATGGAAGTTAATGCGTTAATCGTGGTCTACACTAGTTATAGTTTGATAATAATGAATAAAACGATTTTTTGATTGGAAACTATGTTCTCTTACAATATTTAAAACAGCCAGAGCCATTGTTGCTGACTGAAAAGGAAACTTGTTGCATAATGAATGAGGTGCCATGATTGAAGCCTAAGAGGAGCAAACCATGCTTAGTGTAGTTTATGTAAATGGATTTTCAAGGGGAAAGGAAATATTCTTTTACTCACTGTTCAAGTGCAGGAAGACTTCGGATCTGAGATGAAGAGATGATGATCACTCTCCGAGTATCGATCGGTCAATTTTCATCTATTGGCATCGTTTACTGTCGGACAGGTATTCGTGGTTTCAACAGGTTTGCAATAAAATCTCATTAGGTATTTCACGTGAATATTTATGTCCCATTTTAACCATAGAAATGAAATATTGGTATCCATCGAAGCTGAGATCGTTCGATAGTTTTTTAGAAGAAAAATTAACTTAGTTCTATTTTATTCATGAAGAACGGAGATATGAGAGAAATATAAATATTCTTGGAGGTAGAATATCATGCAGGAGACTGTTGTTGATTTTGTGTGGAACATGACAACACTGATCTTACTTGCTATATTTTCTTGTTCCGTCCAAATCATTGGCTTCCTTCATAAACCTGTTCACACTCAACATCCAGTATATAAATGCGTCGGTTTTGATTCATAGCAGATGTGTAAGACTTACTCATTTCAATGTCGTTCGTATGTTAAGCAATTGGTGGTATGCAGGAATTCTTTCAATTTTTATTGATTTTAAGTGTAAAGCTTACAATCAATACATTGCATTATTGGTGTGCCCAACTTCAAGATTATAGGGTGTGGAAAGTGAGTCTTGGATGGTGTAGCTTAAGTCACTGCTAATAGCATTGACAGGTGGCCAACTATAATGTGTGTGAATAATGAGAATAAGAGTGAGAGGAGAAGAGAGGAGCGGTGAGTGCTTAATAGATGACAGTTGGATTTACACTGTCCGTTTATTAACTGTGTGAATGGGTAAGTATAATTAATTAATGAGTGAGTTTGGTGGTGATTGTTGATGATGAGTTGCAGAGACGGAGCAAGCAGTTGCTACGGCAACGGTGATACCAATAATCTTCGCTACTGTAGTGTTTAATTCATTTCATTATTCGATGGGCATATTGAAATTTACTTGAAATTCAATGCGAACACTTTGAGTTTAAATCATGCAAATTATAACTCTACGATGCAAAAGTTTCCTGTTTCCCATCATTGTTAAATATATTTGCAACAAAGTAATGCCTATTCAAATTCAAGCAAAATTATCCTAAGTTAATGCTAAAACTACAATAACTCATATAACATACATATGTATAGAAGAATTAATTAACACGTCACTACCGAACAACCCTTTGAGGTGCAGATATAATGATAACAATCCATGCATACCCAAACCGTAACCTAACACTTGTTCATTCACGCTGGAATGACTTCAAAGGAGCAACTAAACAACCCATGAGAAGTTTCCTATGATTTCTCGTCTGACTTAATACCATTCCGCATCCTAGTCTTATTATCCAATCTTTACCTTAATCCATATATCTTCCCTTATAATTAAATCAATCGCTTTGTGGTTACTATTCGAAACGGGTCTCTCATTCCATGGGGTCATTTTGGGCACTGAACCTGTACAAAACCGTGAAACACGATTGTTTTATTACTTTAAAATATTTCTAATGACAATGAATACAAGACTACTGATGTTCGTTACTTGGTTGTTGATGTTTTGTCTAGTATCCTTTTTGTATATTATTATACATTCAGTGACAATAGTTTGAGTACTGTTTATTTGCTTAAGCATAAAAATAATATTGTTGAATCGCTGCAAGAAAAGTCACATATATTTTGGATTGCATTAAGTTTTATGAAAATTCTCATGATCAATTTTGGGCCGAAATATGCTTTCTTTGATGTTTATCAACCCATTTTTACAATCATTGTGCGTTATTTTCTAAGACGAGAGAAATATATTTACCTGTTAATTATAAGCCACCCACACTTATGTACTGTTGTTATTGTTGATTTGTTTAATAATTTCACCGTTTCTGAAATGACCCATTTATTTATTCGATGTTAGAAACATGATGTGGTCTTTGTGTTACTAATGTTTATTTCATACTTCTGTCTAGCAGTGCTATTGCATTTTAATCTAATGTATCATGGAACGGAATTTCTAAGCTACATAAATTCCTGTTACAGAACTTTTTCACAGGAAAATACACAGATTGGACTTGGAAACTTGTACATTTGTTTTTGATTAGAGAAAGCAGCTTGATCACAATTTAGTTCCATCAAACTGGGCCTCACTACGAGATTGATAGTCTCAAAAATTTTGAATTTCAGTCATATGTAGGAGGAGAGTACTCTCATTTTGATTCTCAGAAAGGTAAAGAGAAATTGAATAGTGCCTCATTATTAAAAGTAAGTAGTAGTATTTCCAATACATAGCTTTAGAAGCCGAAATGTCCTTCTGGTGCAGAATCACTGCAGATTCATTTGTTTCCAAATGTATTAAGGGCCGTGATGGTGACTAGCGTTTCAAAATTATGATTCGGATATGCAACCTCCACCACTCTCCCTTTCCATTTTCATTTCTTGAATGAATGTCCACACTATCCATAAGCAGTATCCTTGCAAAAACAGAATTACGAGAGGGCCAATAACTGAAGACGAGTCATGCTGGGTTTGTAGAATCATCACAAGCGTTCCCAAGATTGCTAGGACAAGCCAAGCCTGACATATCCTCAGGTTTTTCTAGATATGAATTAAACACGCTATTCAAATACACACGGATACTTGTAACACTCCTCGTTTGTAAATCTTAACATACCAATTTAGCTCCTTGGAAAAGCACGCAAGACAGAATTACATAAACTCCAGTTGATACCAGGAAGAGTGAGTAAAAAGTGACGAATGATTCTGCAATTATGTACGCACAAAGGCAAAACGTAAGTACTTATGGCTTCAATTTTTTTAAACGAATAAGGATAACGTTTACTTGCGACTCCAGAATTATCGGTTCGCGGTGGGTACATTTGCAATTCCAAGATTAGCTGCACAACCCCAAAGAAAATCATCACACCGCCTGCCACCTGAAAATATCCAAATGTATTAAGTTTTCTAATGTGATTCTGGCTGTTTTCATTTTATTTTAAAGTCAAAAAACGTTTTTTAGTTTGATATATTTGTAGCAAACGATAGTAGTAATTTCTTAATAATAAATAAATTAATTGGAGGATTAATAAGGTTTTTTAACTTACCATGTTAAAAATAGCTACAGACTTTGTTCCCGATTGAAGGGAAAACTCGTTGCACAATGGATGAAGTGGCATGATTGGAGTACTGTGAAAGCTGGACTTGAGGATTGGCTATGTAATTGAAACGGATGAAAAACTGTTCCTGATTCAAGACGGAATGTAATCGATTGTTTGTAGTTAGGTAAATATATTTTTATTATTGAAGTAGATTTTCAATTGGAAATGAAGAGATGGTATCCAGTCAGTCTCCAGGTATCGATCTGTCCGGGTGCAACTGGTGGCCTCGTTTGCTCTCGGACTGGGATTCGAGTTTTTAACGGGTATGTAATAAAATCTCATGGAAGATTTGCACATAACAAGAGATTTATTCCTGCTACAAATCATACCTGATCATCTTTCCTTCCATGCAATGAATAAAACACCGCACAAATCAACTCCTTCTGCCCATTGTCTTTTCTTAACGCTTGTGATTTATTTTGTTTTTCTAAGTAGTCTACATGTACACTGCTTTGGGAACCATTTCCATCATTTCTTTCTGCAGATGAAATTTATACTCGAATATTGATGATCTGGCTGTTACTGTTCTTGACGTTTCCGTCATTGTAGCCTTTTAATGTCTCGGTTGGTTCATCAGTGATGCAATTTATCATTATAATGTACGTTGAATAACGCAGTAAATTTACAAAATTGACATGCGATGTTACAGGGAATGATGCTTACGTTATTTATTGTGAGTTTCAAAATGAAGGGTTAAGGGGTTTAGTCATTACTTTAAGACACAAATAAGGACAATGAAAATTTTTCAGTGGCTCAAAAAGTGGAAAACAGTAGTTCAAATAGATTGTAGCAGGGGATAACATTTATTTTTTTATCAAAATCTGATCTTAACATTAGTTTATCTTTTGCAATGCAAAGCATGCGAATTTACTTAACTCGCGCATGAGTTAAGGAAGAAGAGTGTCTTTGGTTTCTAATGAGGGGCAAGCGCGAACGCTGAACCCCATGGAAAAAATTGTACGCCCGAGTTATCCACGTTTGGGATAATCGCAAGAGTCAACT
>JAQGAC010002292.1:0-10722 GCA_034696585.1 Isotomurus maculatus
AAATCATTGTATAATGGAGTTAAACATATTGCAGTTTAGTCTGTGCGTAAAGTCGGTTTATTTCGAACAGAAAACATAACTACTTATTTCCATATTTCTTGACAAACTCTTGAGTTATTTTATTTTATTTCGCTTTCGATTTCAGGTGGACTTTCATGTGATTCCTTAGATGAACTGTGGTGGGAAGGTACTTGGCACAAGTTTGGCACTTGATGCTGGCGTGGCGCTCCATGTGGCTCTCCAATTCCTCCACCGAGCGGAACGTTAAGAAGCAAACTCGGCAATGATGAGGATTTATCTTGAGGTGCTCCTCCGGATGCACTTTATAAAAATGCCTCCTCATCCACTTTTGGTGCCGGCATGAAAATGAACAATGAGGACACTTCATAGAAACTTTTTGTGTCTTCTCGTGGACAATGGCCACGTGTCGACGACAAGACTGCACATTGGAGAAGACGCGAGAACAAATGGGACATTCGCGTGACGTGGCCAAAGGTGGTGGAGGAATATAATTGTGAGCTTCCTTTTGATGCTCAAGCAGCGCCCAGAGCCGTTCAAAATGTTTTGGACAGGACGGACATTGACGCTTCATTTGCTCAGGATGCAAGTTGGCTCTATGTCTAAATAGGTTTGGAGCTGCAGTAAAGGATTGTGGACACGCGCGGCATTGAAAACGACGTGAGCGTTCTTCCTTCTCTTCATCTTCTGAGTTTTGCTTTTCGTGGAGCTTCTCGATGTGCTTTAGCATTGCGTATCGCCTTGTAAAAGTCATGTCGCAGTGGGAACACGAATAACTTTTTACCTCAACCAGTTGAGGCTTTGGTGGTACGATGGTTTCAACTCCATCAGTTTGAGATGACACGCCGTCAGATTTGGGAGAATTTGTAGAGGAACTCCTTTGGGATTCTTCCTCCTCGTCCTCTTTGTATTTTACGTTAACTTCGTTGGAAATGATTTCGTAATCCTCATGGTTAAATTCATCGGGCGTGGACTCATTCTTTATTTCAACATCTCCGTGTGCCACAGTATCCTCCTCATCGTTCGTATTTTCACTCAGATTTAAAACTTCTGATTGTGGTTCATTTTTCACGTTACGTGTGAAATTTGTCCATGTTTTACAATGCAAGGCTTCCTCTAGTCGCTCCAACATAACCACTGGTGTCATCTGCAATTAAAACAGTGAGTTTAAATTGCGTATATTTAAATGCTACGAATTATACTTGGACGCTGCTGCAAACATAATTACTACAAACTGGATTTTTATTTGGTTTTCCTGATAATCATTTACCTTTTTTAATTTTTGATCATTTTCAAGCGAGCTTTTCTTTTCAGGAAGACAATTTAGATTGGAGACACGATTCCCTTTGTCCTCGGCACACCTTAAATCCCCGTTTCCATATTTCACGTTTCCAAATCCACAAGCAGGATACAAGTCATCGAGTCGAATTAATTCTTTTTCCCAACAAACCCATGTCGCCTTGTTCTCCTCCAGAGACCCCAGAATGATTCCCTTCCAAACTCTTCTCCTCAACTGATTAAACTCCACCCTCAATTCCTCTAGCCGTATGAATAGTTCCACGAGGGTAGTCAATGAGGTCGCACACTCCACACACATCCCAAAATTCCTCCCATTAAATTCAACTCCTTCCTGCGGAAAACTGAGAGCTGAAAGAACCACGCCAACTTCCTGGTCGCTCAATGGATATTCACCAATCTCCCTACTATTTGATGCGCTGTGTTTTTTCACACAAAGTTCACACTTGTTTGTATTTTTTCTTCCCTTATTATGTAAGAAATTCCTCAGAGTCTCTTTCACTTGATGTACACTCAGGTCACTTGTCATTTTTACGGCTTTTTGAAACTGTCCTAACAACTTCTTGGTTCAATAACGGTTGCTGAAACTCTGATTGAATCTTAATTGAAACTTACGGTTGAAGTTGCAATTAATAACGAGCACATTAAGGTGCTGTTTACCTTTTCCTGTCTAAATCGTTCCCGCGTCGGCAATGCAAAATATTCTCACGAGACCCCATGAAATATGTGGTTCTCACCTTCCGAATGTTCAGTATTTTTATTGAGGCGTGTAGTGGCAATTGCCGGCATCTCCACTCAGCGATTCAGACTTTATGAACAGTTGCAAACGTATCTGTACAAGGTGGAGTATTGGATCGACAGGTGTCTGATGAGTACCCCAACAATACTTATATGTTCCCCAACTTCAGTTATGCGATATTATTATACCCATATATTTCGTTTGTAATTATACTTTATTTTGTAAACCGTGTCTTAAAGCAGAATTTTATTACAAAATTAATATTCCACGTGATGAATAATATTCTCACTTTCTCACAATATTAGAATAATTTCAAAGATACATCTCCATAAGGAAAGAATTCAGCACGTACTCAAAGATCATGTCGAAGATGACAAATCAATAAAACGATTGCTTCTTCCATCATCGCCATACCTTTCTAGTACTCATTGATACTTTCAGTATTTACAGTCATAGCAATTTTTCCTAGATTACTGAAAACCATTATAATCTCTAAATAACTTTCTTATTAATCACTAAATCATCCGGGGATGAGTTTTTTAACGCATTGGAGAACATTATTGGACTATTTTTCATGTCTGAGAGTTTTCTGCACAAAATTTAAATGTTGACGTTCAGCAGATTGATTGGCATCTGTACCAACATGTAGAACTCAATATCTTCAAGTTCATACATTCATTTGTAAGAAATAACAAAGCACAGCAACAAAAAGCCTGAACCCAAAAAGTACACCGTATCCCACAAGGCTAAGGAAACATCTGAATTTACTCATAATAATGTGTAATCTCATAAAAATTAAAAAGCCAAGTTCTAAATAAAAACTTCCGTAACATTTGGAATCATTTGTAGATGCAACTCAACTAGATTTTCAACCCAAAGTTTAGTCTGAATAATTGTAAACCATATCGATATGGGTAAATGGCTAACTGCCTGAAGATATGCAACAAAAAGTAAACTCTAGGAAAATAACTTGATGTTTAAATCGTGTAATTAAATGATTTCGTAGGATTACATCATCATACAGAAAAGGAATAGGTTCATTGTCAACTAGGACATTACGGAGGCAAGAAGAAATGGGGGTTTAGAACGGAGTTTCAAGGATATAAAATAAGAATGCTTCAAAGCAGCTGGGGACTCTGCTAACAAATTATACATTCGAATATTCCACAGGAACAATCGAAACCAGCAAGAATATTAGACGCTTCAAAGACAGATATATAATTAAATTTTACATAATAATTATAGGGCTTTATGTTTATTTAGATATGTTCTTACCCCACCACCATATTTCATTCAGAACGGTTTTCCCTGATTAAACAGTTTTGTCTAGGATAATAACATACCAGCAAGATTCAGCTAGTTTTTAATCCATAAATGATTAGCAATGGGTTTGGTTCCTTTACCATTCATAAAGAGTGTATTCATTGCTCTGTGTTCTTGAGTTGCGTTTCAACAAACACCATAGAAGAGAACAGTCTTTTAGAGACAATAAATTAACAGATTTAAGTTACACCTGGTGATTTGTTTGCCCTGGTTCTCTTACAGCAAGCATTTCATTGAAGTTACATTGAATAGAGAATCAAACACAAAATGCGAACAATATTTCATCTCACAATAAGTATGATTTTATTTTTTAGCGTGGAGACAAATAAAATCGCTCAAGAGCACCTTCAAATACCTTCACCTGGAGTTGGCTTAACTTGTACGGTCTACTTCATCCGTAACGATTCTTCGCACCGTTTACTCGAAAAAATCCTTGCACAAAACTACGACAAGTTCATATGGAGTTTCTTAAACTTCACATTATTCAATAAAACCGTGTTTAGGGATCGGTGCTCAATAGATGTAGTGC
This sequence comes from Isotomurus maculatus, assembly GCA_034696585.1. NCBI lineage: Eukaryota > Metazoa > Arthropoda > Collembola > Entomobryomorpha > Isotomidae > Isotomurus > Isotomurus maculatus. The sequence goes on from JAQGAC010002292.1 coordinate 3,906, forward strand.
AAATAAGGGAATACAGCAAATCCAGGACTTCAAGGCGTCTGATTGTAAAAACGGTTGACAGAATGTTGGACGAGAAGATTTTCCGGCAAAGCAACTTTCCAAGCTCCCTGATTGTTCTTATATTCTCTGCAAGTTGGACATCAACTAATGAGTTGCGGTTCAGGTCTCCACTCAAGTATCCACTTTGCATTTGTATTCACATGGAAAACGATAAAAGCCAACATTTACCATCTCATGTTTTATTTTACGACATAAGGTTTGCAATAAGTATCAGATTAAAGTCATCAAGTCGAAACACATTCCAAAACTGGAATTACCTACATACTCAATCGTGGAACAAACTTCGCCCAAAGGTCTTACTAATGTCACGTAAAGAACTTGTTGAAAACCTCGATCCGTGCAGACGACATAAGCTTGCAAAATTAATAAACATTCAAATCGAGTTAACGAGGGCCAACTACCTGAGGTACTGCGGAATTTATATCTTATTGGTTTTACATCTAGAAGAAAAAAATAACTTCACAGCAAAGATTCTCAACAACTATAAATTTGAGAATGAACCTATACCTTTCATTGCTTTTGACTTCACTCTATACTTCAAAGACAATTTTTACTCCCTCAACTATGAAACAAGTTATCTAGCTGTTTGGTACTGTGAAAAATTCACTCCAACGGAAGTCATCTCCTATCCTGCGCTTTGGACTCCACTGAACGTAAAAATCTGGGTATTTCTGTTAGTTTCCTTGGGGTTATTTTCGGCTTGCGAAAGTCTTCATGGTTCATTTAGCATAAAATCCTTTATCAATCACATTTTTCATGAAATGTTTGAAACATTTTCTGTGCTGATGTCTCAAGAAAGTACCAACAATTCTGTTCAAAGAATCACTTTGAGTTTTGGGATTCTTATTGTAACTTCCTACTACAAAGAATTTATTACCAGTCGCCTCATTACTCCTCCAGAGCCGTACGTTATTGAAACATTAGATGAACTTGTTTCTCGAGGATATCAAATATATTCCTCAAGTTATGGGAATCCTAAGGTTTCCCCTCACCAAAAAGCCCTTCTCCAGAGCTTGTCTAAAATCAACCAAAACGTCTCAATTATTTTACTCAAATTAGATTCATCAAAGGAATATATAGTTGAGTCAGTAGCAAACGATAGCAGTACATCCCTTAAAAGTATCCTAGCAGTAGGAAGTAAGTCAATACATTCAGACTTCCAGGATGATTTGTACAGTGTCACGATTACAAATAGGTCTTCGAAGAGCATCATCCTTTGTCATCGTGTTAAGCAAAAGTTTGGATTTACTCCAATTTACGTTCACTTCTTCACATACCTGGCACGGAAACAGGTTTATGTTACGTCAATTCTCTTTCAAAGTGGTCTGTTGCAACTTTGGGACGGGCCCGAGCTCAAATTTTCAACTAAATCTCAGCGGGCACTCTTGAATCTTTTTAATGAACAAAAACAGTTTGTATCTCTCCCTAATCTGATTCCGGTTTTTTCTGTGTGGGCATTATTTCTTTTGCTTATATCACTTGTTTTCATTGTCGAATGCAAAGGAAAGCGGATTTTTTGTAATTACTCGTTCCAAATACTAAAAAGGAAATGCGTGATGAGTTTCAAAAGTTTATTTAAATATCGGTTTAGAAACAAACTGGGTATGAATAAGAATAGCTTTTGTTGAAATTGGAAAATTGTATTATCGTATTTGCAAGTGTTTTAACCTTGTGTGAATAAAAACCTGAATTGCTCTCTATCTGTCCTGCCGTTAAAGTCCCAAAAACTGCTTGATGGTAGTTTTAATGAAAAATCCACGAATACAAAAAATGATTGTAGGGGTATCTGGGACAAACACAGTATTAACGTCTAAACACGAAGTACAGGTAAACTGGGAGAAGAGTTTAGGGGTTTTGCTTGCTCCCACCAAGAATCACTTCCACTCCCTGCCTGGGGTCTACGGTACACAAAGGTTGCTTCGTTTTATCGACGTTCCTTGACAAAAGCTATCCTTAAACTGCTTTGTAACATGAAATATACGATTGAGCTTTAGCTCCAATAGTATCAACATTCCAAAAACACAGTGTAAAGCTAGGTTCAATTGACTAGGCCTAATGGTCTGGTGTTCAAAGTAAAAAAAAACATAAACAACAAAAAAAACAAAAAACAAAAAAACATGTTGCATACTTCTGCGCAAGTAATCTACGAAGAGCCTTGTCTATGATTACCACATTCATGAGTAGTATTTAATGAGAATCAAAACGAAAAAATCCGAAGGAAAAATCCATGTAAAGCCTTAATACAAACTTAGCTAATGCAGGTTTAATTCCTTTACTTATTTTGTAGGAACGTCCGAAATTGAGGTCTTGAACTTAACATAATAAAGCCGAAATCATGTTAAATGCAAAAAGGTGGTTTTCAATTATTTATACCGAAATTGATGTTGACTTCAAATACTTCCAAAGAAGAGACTTTGTATTTGTTGATTTCAAAGGATGAGGAGATAAGGAATCGGAGATTATTTCATATTTCGTGAAAGTACACAGAAGAGAGAGAAGGTTTGAGACTTCCAGCATAAGTTTATTTGTAAATAAGAGTACCCTCTATTCTGCGTTATCTAAAGGTAAGTTTGCTTTACTTGTCATAATGTTTATGGACCTGAAGCTTCCGGGAATTTTACGTGACGAAATAAGGTATCAGATTATTTCACTGCATTTAACAATCCTTTTCCGCTGCACAAATACTACGGGAATATTCTACAGACGACATGGAGCAGAGTTCCAAACAGTTTACGGGCTTAGCGAATGTTTTTAAAGTTTAGAGTAATCTAATAATTTTGTAATTTTTCCCCAACTTTGCAAAAGTACCCGAAGTGTTTTCGTTTCCATGTTTTAATGCTTGGGAATGAATTCAACGTGATTACTAAATTATTAGATTGATCTACCAAACCAAATATTCGCTAAGCCCAGAAAGCAATGGAATTCTAGTACATGTCGTCAACTGTTTATTTAAAACTAAGGTAGATTGCGAAATACAGCAGCAGTTTCGAAATTTATCTTAGCTTAATATGTTTTTCTACTTGAAAAATAAGTTTGCTTACATCGCCACCTAAAGTTCTCCAAATTTTCAGACCCCCAAGTGTTGTGAAATGTGAAGCAAACCTACGTTCACACAACGCAGACCACAAGATATCCTTATTAAGAAATACGCTATTGCTGAAATTCGCTTCAGTCGCATTTAGGAAATTATTTTCCTCCAATTCCTTGTCTCCTCACTCCTAAAAGTATACTACCATCGTCAACAGCAAAGTCTCTGCGTTGGAAGTATCTAAAGTCAACACCAATTTCGTTATAAATCGCTGAAAGTTTCCTTTTTGAACTTACAACATGATTTCGGATTTATTATGGAAAACAATGGACCTTAATTTCTCGCATTCCTACAACTTAACTAAATTTCCTTTCGAGTGGAATTCTAAAGATAGAAATTTGATCTACAGTAAGCCTAACACGGTTTACTTCCTTCCCTGGTTTGCTTCGGCAGTGATACTTAATTTGGTGGTATTGTCTAGCATTACGTTTCTGCTTATCAGACAATATATAGAGCCACATGACAATGTGAAGGTAGTAAATATTATTGCCTGGTCTAGCAGCCTCATATTTTTGGGGTTTAGTGAATCATTCATAGGGTTGCTTCTACTCGGTGGAAAGTCCATAACCAAAATTAATAACGAGTTGGTGAATTTTCACAAAGAAATTACACACACCCTGGGAGTAAACGGCAAAGGAATAAAGGGTAAAACACAAATAATTATCGCATCCTCTCTTAATTAGGTACACAGATGGCGTATTTTAATCAATGATGCATTCCAGGTTCCCCAGATGCCTTGGAGTACACTTTTTTTCTTACTGTCAGGATTCTTTCTGTGGTTCCAATTCTTCTTGCGGTTGTCAATGTCCTGCAGGATATTGCACCCTTTCCTTTTCTGCTTGATGATGTCCTACCGGCCAACATTTTGGATACGTTGTGGATCAAAATAATTATTAAGCTAGGTTCATTGTGTTTGCTCTTTGTATGTTTTTGTGAGAATATGCGTATCGTACCTATCTTGGTTTGGTTTACGCTTATACAAATTAAGCTTTGGGTTGAAAATTTAACTGAACTACAAAAATACTTTCAGTCAAAGCATTACAGTAGTTTTCACTATGGACACAGCATTTTTCTTTATATCAGATTACACATTATCATGAGTCAGTTCAGGCGATTCCTAAGCTTAGTTGGGTATGCTGTCACTTTCTTTTTCAGGTTGATTGTTGCTGTAGTATTATTACTGACAATAAGAATGTACGGACTAGTTGATATGGAATTTTTCATTTTGCTGATTTTGTCGTCCATACTGTTGAATATAAATATTCAGCTTGTGTGCAGAAACCTCGTAGATATCCAGAAATCGTCAGAAATATTTCTGCAATTTCTTAAAAAAAGCGTTCATCGGAAGGACTTGTTAATTAAAAAGAAATATCGGTCGCTAAATCCCATTAAAGTGGTTTTCGGCATTGCCGGAAATAACGCTATGACCGCAAATACTGAAGGGATTAATGAATACAATCAAGGAATGATGGAAGAAGCAATCAATTTATTGATTTGTTATCCTCGAGAGGATATTGAAGCTATGTTGAAGTCTATCCTATCGGAAATGTAATACTAGCCTTTTTAAGCTCACCAGAAAGGGTTAAGGGACGCCAGGATAAGTCAGAAGAAAAGTGACAACGTTGTTCACGTAGTTTTGCATCGACCCCTGAAATCTGTCTGCACCCTTTAGATTGTGTGGTTCATGCCATTAGCATTATGTGAAAAATATGTAAAAAGTGCTTTCTTTGTCGATTTTTGTAGTAACCCCTGTAATAGCTAGAGATCTGAAAATTGCCATAGTTATAGCTAATTGGTTGCACTTTAGTGTAGTAGCAATAATTAGTCGAAATAATTGTTGTGCGTAGGTCAGGTTTAGGTCCAGCGATTTGTGATTAGTTGTTGCGCTGTTGTGCAGATCCCTCCCTTAACACCTATATGGTGCTAGTCAGTCACTTAGGTATTCAAACACTTTGGAGCTAGGAAAATTAGGAGTTACAACCCTATATTTCACGTTTCGAAGGAGTTGAAGGCAGAGGATTTACGACCCTGCAGTTAGAACTTAATAACTGTGGTATGAATTAGTGGAAAAATTGGGCGTTCCTTACATGAATCTAACTACAAGTGATTTAGAAACCTCGATGTTGTATAATTTGCCATTGTCCAAAATGTCTCTGCAGAAAGAGTTTAAAGATTGTATCATTAAGATTAAGTTAGAAGAAAGCGATATCCTTCGTCACAACTATGATGTGTATGTTATGTTGTTTGAGATGAGACTTGAGTTTGCTAAAATGTATGATAGAAATATTAAGTTCTTGATATCGAACGACCAACTGGGTCAACTGATTGTAAAATCTCCGAAGTCTTTAACTGCACTGTTAAAATTAGCCCAAAATCTACGTATTTTGTGTGTAAACTCCATTTCTCATTTACTGGGTGTCTTTAAAGAAGAGGGGGGGATATTCCACTATTAATAACAACAACAGTGGTAGGGAAGTCGACTTCTATGTTAACCTAGATAGCTTAGAACATACAAGGTTTAATGTCAAAGTTAGAATGGAGTCAAATTCGACGACAGAGGAGAAAGCTAAATGTAGAGTATGTCAATATTCATAGGGACAATCAAGAAGAAAATAAGTACATTCGTCCGAGCATTCAGCGGCAACGTCTCAAGCGTCTCAAAAACCGGAAGTGAACACCCCGCACCCCCCAATTTTGTCCCCCATGCAGTGAAAGAGAATCATCTCACCTCTCCGCAAGCGCCTCAGGCGGCTAAAATGTATTGGGATATGTGTGTGTGTGTGTAAGTAAGGTATATCCGAGGAATATGGAGGATTCCTCGAGAGTCTCAATAAAGCTTTGGCTCCAGCAACAACTCCTCTCTCGTTCTGGTCGTGGCTTCAGCCCCTACATCCTCATCTGCCACACACAGCCGCAGCCGTCATCCCCATAGGACATCGAAGGCCTCCAAGGACCTAGCGCGACAAGACCTCCCTTAGGGGATTCAGGGGACATCAGAGGGCTAACTGCAATTATTCCTATACTGATTAATTGCCACTTACCTCAAACCCATTGTTTAAATTATATATTATACCCAGTTCAGAAACTGTCCTAAGGCAAGCCCACAGCTCTTTCTAAAGAATATATTTTCAGGGTGACTTTACTTCCTTTTTCGCAACTTTTATGTACCTGAAGCTTCTTGATATTTTATGCGGGGATGTATAGTTTCAGAATTGTCAACTGCATTTCGCAATCCTTATTCCAGCCAAATGAACTAGAGACGAGAGGTAGTAGCATTACTACCTTGGCAACTTTTAGCTTTATAAAATAATAATTTGGTAGCGAGCAATCCAATAATTTCATAAACAAATGTTGATTTCTTCCCCAATTATTAGGAATGTACCTGAAGAGTTTTAGTTTGTATGTTTCGTCATAGTCATAACTTGTAGTATTTAAATGAAAGGTATAGTGCAACGCATGTTTTAGGTCCAGATTGTGCAATGCATACAAAAAGCTTCGTTAAAAACTAAAATAATAACAAATTTAATCAATCGCAAAACTGGCATGTTTCAGAAAGACCAATGATTCATTGAATTCAAAATATATGACGCAATCTTGGTTTTTTGAAATTTGTATAGTCCTTAATTTGGTGCAATGAATTAAATGAAGTGCAAGTTTCATCAATGACGG
>JAQGAC010002293.1:0-10722 GCA_034696585.1 Isotomurus maculatus
ATGCACAAAAATATTATTGTGAGGCATGAAGTTGAGTACGTAAATAGTTGGGTATTTTATGCTAAACTTGGTAATAAAGTTAACTACGATGAGCCATTTGTTTTGACTGTTTAATTACTCAAGCTTCTTGGATAAGCAACTCGAAATAAAATAGGGTGGATGCGAATAATGCATTTACATTGCTTTGTTCCTTTGAACGAATGAAAAAAATTCGTCCAACTGAACGCGTACTACCAATCACATTAAGAAAACAATTAAATAGTTTACATTCTACCCTTCATGCACATCGTCGGTAACTGGTGAATACAACTTGAAATAATTTAAGCAGCAATTCATGTAACAAAAAGAAGGGTGCTTTGCGACACCTTAAAATGCTAATTGGTTGCGTTATTAGTTTACTGGTACTTCTTGTAACCTTCTTCGAAAGCTTTGTAGACAGGATGGGTTGCTCTGTCGTACTGTTCAGCCAGACCTGCCCTGGAACTGCAGGAGAAAGTGGTCTCAAATTACCCATTCATTTGTACTGGAGTGATAGTTAAAAATGTTAAATAATGACAAGTTGAGCTCTTACTTGAATAGGGAAGTGAGGCTACTGCCAGCTACACCATAACTTCCCGAACCTCCCACAGCTCCTGGAGCTCCTGCAGCTCCGGTGTTCAAGCCTCCTAACGTGTTGGAGCAACTGATGATCCCCAAATTGCAGACAAAGAAAGCTGTACCTGAGACTAAAAATAGGATAGCCAGAACGGTGAGAAGAATATTGACGAGGAATATCTTCACTCCAGCCAACGCTGCGATAATTGCAGACTTAATCTGTGAATCGAAATATTTGTAGGGTTACTTTAAAACTTCGTAGAGTTGTTGGAGTGGTAAAAAGTAGTACACACCGATACAGCGGAGATACCGATGGTTACGGGAAGAGAACTGATGTCTGAAAGACCTGCTAAGCCACTAGCGTCGGTCAAATTGGCTGGAAGAGCCATCGGAAGTGTGAAGTTAAATCCAAGTTTAGGATTTCGTCTTGCAGACTCTTTGAAATCACTGATCGCTTCCACAGCTAAACTTCTAGCGATCTTCATGAATACATTTTCTCCACTAGGCTTATCTTCTGTGGATGACACTTTTTCACTTTTGATCTTTCCAGAATTAACTGTTGATTTTGCAGACGTGCTGATGAATAGAAAGATCAGTGACAAGGAAAACAGTCCAATGGCTGGTCTGCTCGTTTTTAAGAAATACATTGTTTCTTCTGTGAAAACTACAAGGCCTCAACAAAAATTTAAAATAAAAGATTTTGAAACTTAGATAAGTGGATGCTCTAAGCTACTGTATCTGGTTGACTGGGAGTTGAAGAATGAATTGCCAGTTTGACAGCGTCAACTCAATTTATATGTTCTTCATCGGATTCCATTAGAGACGAGCCAGTCAAAACGATTTCATTACAATAGATTTATGACCGTACCTATCTTAGTTTATAAAATATTCCGATGCAACAAGGCTTCAAAAGACAAGATCCTCAATTGGTGAAAGATGAGGAAAGTAAAGGTTAAATATAATCGGCTGTTTTTATGTTACGGGGTTATCACTACTTTTGTCTTATACCTGCATACGTGAGACGCCTTGTGCTTTAAAGTAAGTTTGAATAAGAGGGTCATTAGTTGAGTACGAATCTGGAATTAATCTGATGATAGAAATTATCTATTAAAAAGAGAAGCCTTTAGAACTTACGAGGAAGGAACGATGCGGAATTGCAGAGCATTGCGGAGTATGAAGAAGTTAATAGTAAGCTGTACATTTTTTTTACATGCAATCCGCATGATTCAGGACACCTTGCAAGTTTTAAAGGGCACGGTGACGGTTTGTGGGCTTGGCTTACTGGGCGATTCCAATCTTTGTAGGACGAGTAAATGGTAAAGGTTAATTTTGATTGATTGATTGAACAATGTTATTTTCGGATGTGAAGACATTTAGCACACATATTTACATATGCGGGTGGATTTACACTCACTGTTTGTTTTCGGGCAAATGAATACAGTCGACACTCTTTCTGCAGACTCAGTCAGCTCTTAGCTAGCTCATAAAGGATTCTACTCACAAGATGTGATCGAAGGATCATCTAAAATTTAAAGTCATGGCCCAGTATTTACTGATTCAGAGGATCTTTACGACCTTTTGCCATGTGCAGAACAAAGTGGACAGTTCGTCATGGCTTGTTATTAAAATGTGCTATAGTAAAACTACTAATACTTTGTGACTTTTTGCCAGTCTGCCTAGGACACGGAAATAGTGACAGGTGAATGAGTCTTGCATTATTCTACCGCATTAGATGCTATAAGCGGTGCGATGGATGCATGACAAAATGACTCAGCCAGAATAATGATCGAATACCGCATCCAGAGATCAAAACTCGGATAATCCACATCGACTTTATAAGGTTACGCTCACCTGCTGAGAGTGTAATTGAAAGGTTAGACTTTCGGAGTAGAACGGTATTGAGTCTGGTCTGCATGTTAAGTCAGGAAAAAACTAACGACGCTGGTTCACTTGTCTCTGCTTTTATTTTATGTGTGTGCGACCTGACGTTGTAATAGTAATTGGTGTCATCAAGATGGTCGATTTTTAGGAAGTTCAGGTGTGGTCATCTAAATGGTACAGAGATTGTGCCAACTCAGCAGTATAATCGTGATGCTAGTGTGTTTCAGGAATGGAAACCAACAGAAGATTGATCCAGTTAATATTTTAATTGATTTCTTACATTGTGTACATTTATTACTTCTCAATTATTTCGTAAAATTAACAACAGATGTACCTAGAAATAATTAGTTTCATTTTTACAACTTCTTAAATGTTCGATTTAATACGTCGTTTTAACAATATAATGTCACCACACCCAGCTTTCATTAAATTAATTGGTTATTTCAATACTTGTACATTTTCACTACGTGTCTATCGGAGAGCGAGCATAAGTTCCGATGAGGACGTTGCAGCCGCTAACCGTGAAGTAAAACAAAGTGTTAATAATTAATTATTTATAACATAAGCAAAACAAAAAAACTAATATAGTACAGATTAAAACACCATTTTGTAATTTTTAAATAATATAAAATGAGTATATATCAGTCAAGCTTCGATTTTCTTCCACTCACACTCGAACTACCTACTTACACTTACCCTTGGTTTCTTTGATTTCATGATGATGAAATTATAAAATTACTTAATCACAACGTGACGTAGCATTATTATGCTTGGTATCTTGATGCTTTTAACGTTATTATGATTACCAGTAGACCTTACGTTATGTTCTATCTCAAGTGGTGGATTTGTACTGCTGCCATTTTACCTGTCCAACACATTACCAAAAAATAAAAAGTCAGGTAAAGAGGTCACCAATAATGAATATTTAGACTACAAATCTTAATTGAGTACATAGGAGATCCAAATGACAACTTCAGTAATGACAGTATGCGATTTACTTCATTAAAAAGAATAATTTCCGTTTCATGTGTAAATTAGTGAATACTTTTGTAACGAAGTTTCAACCTATAAGTAAAGCTCCACAGGTAGAAATGCATACTCAAATTACTCAAATTAAGTAAAAATACCAATATTATGCTCAGAACTTTACGTACTACGTTAATTAATAGCCACCTGGTTGGTTTTGGTATTGCATTCTTGGGCCAGGTCCCATTCCCATTCCAGGCTGCTGCTGTTGTTGCTGTTGTTGTTGCTGCATAGCCGCTAGTCTCATTCGCTGTGCGCCAGGTCCCATAGGGTTTTGCATTCCAGGTTGACCCATCTGTCCACCTCCTTGCATTACTGACTGACCCATTTGACCTTGCATACCCTGGCCTGGATTTCCCATATTTGGTTGTCCCATTTGTCCTGGCTGTACCATTCCTTGATTTGGCATTCCCATTCCTTGAGACATTTGTCCTGGGTTCTGCATTCCCATTTGTCCCATTTGATTCATTTGTCCGGGATTTAACATTCCCATTTGTCCAGGTTGCTGTACCATTTGTCCCTGCTGAGACATCTGGTTCTGTTGGTTCATTTGGCCAGGTTGACCTATTTGATTTTGCTGTCCCATTTGACCCATCTGAGGTCTTGTGTAAACACCTTGCATAGAATTCATTCCTGGATTGCCTTGTTGAGGATTTCCTTGCATAAATCCAGGAGGTCTTTGGCCCATTTGTGGTCTTATTTGTCCTTGAGGTCCTTGCGGCCCACCGCCTTGCATGAAGTTTGACATGTCCGAGTTGGGAGGCATAGGCCCTCTCTGGTTCATCATTTGAGAATTCATCTGAGGTTGCTGAGGAATCATATTTGAACCAGCTGGACCACCAGAGCCAGGGGGGCCTTGGGGATTCATTCCAGGCTGATTGTAGCCGTAATTTGGATTCATTCCTGCCGTGAAATATGACGAAAATTAGCTACCTTCATAATGAAAATGAATATCCCTTGACACTTTAATGAAAAACCATACCTGGTTGCTGGGGCATGGGTTGCTGCTGATACATCATAGGACCTTGATTTGGCTGCATCCCAGGTTGATTTTGAAAATTTTGATTTGTCAAAGGAGCTTGACCACGAAGCTGCTGCCTCAAAATATTGGGTCTTGGACCCCCTGGCCCTCCTTGCGGAGGACCTTGAGGAAATTGCTGAAACTGGTTTGGGCCTGTAGGTGGACCACCTGTACGTGCTCGTAACATGTTGTGCAATACTTGTTTGGATTGATTAAGAGGAGGCCGTCCTGCTACATTTGTTGATCATTATTATTACGTACTTTCGGTTATACATTTTATGCTCTTTAAAGTATTACACTGAATTTTGAAGAAACTTACCAGGTCCTTGAGGTGGTCCTTGTCCGTAAAAGGCTTGCTGAGGCTGTTGAGGAGGAGGTGGTTGAGCCTGTGGTGGCTGCTGCTGTTGCTGTTGCGGGTTGCCGTTGAACCACTGTGGATTGGTGGGTCCCGCAGGTGGGTAACTTGGAGGAGGGGGGTTGGGTCCAGGCACTGGCATTTGATGCGGAGCTCCAACAGGATTCCCAAATGGACTTCCCTATAAAATGAAAGAGGATTGTGTTACAACATAACAACAATAAATTAAATTAAAAATTCCATTAAGCTAACCGTCCTGACGGCAGGTCCAACGGTTGGTATTGTAGGAGGTGGCTGTGATGGACTGTTGATTTGAGGAGGTTGTGCAGCTGCTGCTGCCTGCTGAGCTTTAGTTTGTCTCCGTTTTCTTGGAGCTTTCGGTTTCCGTCCAGGAGGAACAATAGCACCTCTCGGGCTTTGATCGGAAAGAGGTGTGTCTGGCTTCAAAATAATTTCTTCTTTTATGTTGATTTCGGGCTTGACATCAATGTCTTCAGGTGGAAGTGGAACAGGCTCAAGGAAGTGAGAATTCGATTTAACTATATTATGGGTATGGAATCGAAGTAATCTATACGCTTCTTCATAGCGTAGTGGCTTTCTTTCCATCTTTACAGCCCCAAACCAGCCCCAAGATATTTGTGCTGGGTTTTTCTGGCCTTCTATTATTTCCCAAGGGCTAACTTTCTGTTTTTCCCACACAGCCAATCCCTAAAATTTGTGAAATTAAATAATTAGCCTTGAGGGTTACCTACATGACAAAGGGCTAACTACTTACAGGTTTCTTGTCCACAAATTCAAAGCTTTGAACCCTGTTTCCTTTCGAGTCTACAATCATGGAAGTTGCTTGCGTAACAATGATTTCCTCTTGCACCTTAGAGAATGGTAATAGTTGTCTCAACGGTTTGATAGACTCTGTATCCTTATCAGCGATCTCCTAAAAATTTTCATGAATTAGTAAAGTTGTCAGACTCCAGTTGTCTTTTAAACATTCCATTATAAGCCAACAGCACCAACCTTCTTGAGTTTCTTGATCAGGTTCATGTTTTGTTTTTTCATTTCTTCTATTCTGTCTCCAGGTTCCGCAATTTGAGTTGAATGAACCAAAGCAGTTATCATATCAATTATTGTGGGAAATATGTCGCTAAAAAAGGAGACGTACAATTTATACTTCAGATCGTTTGATTATTAGTGTAATATTTGTTGGGCGTTACTTATTCGTGTGCAAATCGACTATTCCATTAGTAACAAGCTGAGTTAGGACAACAGCCCAATCGGCGGTAGCAGTACTACTTCTCTGAATCGCATCAAACATTCCACCCACCAAACTTAAACGGAGTCTTAGCACATCTCTCACAGATTCGGATTGAATTTCAACATCCTACAAAATTCATCGGTACAATAAAAATCCACTGTTAACATCGCATCAATAAAACGTAATCACTTACTGGAGATTTTGACAAGGTGAGCAACTGTGTGAACTGATTTAACAGAGAAGCTAAAAGACCTTCTCTTTGTTCATCCTGCCCTTTAAGACAGGTCAAGATTAATGCAAGAAATGGTAATAGAGCTTGCAGAGTTCCTCCATTTTGCCCATCAACATTTTCGCTTCCACTAGAGTCACTCTTTTTCTTGAAGAAATGTTTTGCTTCGAGAACATTGCCTATTCAAACACGCAATTGTAAGTACTCTCAAGAAATCATTGCTTAGATTTAAAAATTTCTTAGTCAAATCAAGATACCTGCATGTCTCAAAACACGTCCTTGAACAGCAGGACTCAACTTCGCAACCAATGGAGCTAAAAGCCATGCGGCAGAAGCTGTCCACCCATATATATTGAGATCGGCTCCGTTTATCTTGGAACCTTGAGATCCATCATCATCCAATTTACTCTTGTCTTGAGTTCCTCCTGCAGACATAGGACCATTGGATAGACCACCGATCCCCCCTCCGCTTGATCCACTACTGCTTGATGCAAAACTGCTCGGTGGTGTCCTTGCTATCATTTCTTGGCTTTGTTGCTGTCCACCTTTCTTGCCAGATCGAGGACTTTTGCCTGGTGCTGGCGAAGGAGCAGCAGAATTTGGAAGTGCACACTCTAGACCGTCTTCTGTTCCTAAATGGAAAACTTCAAGTGCAGACCTGGCTACAATATCTAGCCAATTTCCATGTTCAATAGGTACTGGACTGTTGGCAAGCTGCTTGCTCTGAAGTGTCAATGCCAACCATGCTTCCCGGAGATTCCATTGATCAAGGCTTTCCATCAATCTTGGAATGTGCACTTTAGGATCCAATCCCTCATCTGGAAGAGGCATTTCAGGATAACATATCAAGTGTAGCAATCGCTGAGCTTGTTTATGAGAGACGCATGGGTCAATCAGCATATCAGGAGCACACAGTTCGTCTAGGTTCTGTAGCGATTGAAGACGAACCCAAGACTCGCTACACATTTGCTGTAATGCGCTGTACGCAAAGCTCGCCAGAGTCCTTGACTCTCCCCTACAGTTAAATAAAATTATAATTCTTTGACCAAGTGAAAGAATGAATTCCATTTGAACTGAAATAATGTGCGACTGACCTTAATGCATCATTATTTCTATCAGACGCTGGGGCATCAGAAGTTCCTAATATGTGACTAATACTCAATTCCCCTCCCAGTCCACTCGGAAGACTGCGTTGTTCTTTCCGTCTTTCACAGGCTGATGCAGCATCAGCTAAGAGCAGCATTGCCTTTAATACAGCTAAAACTGCTCCAAGCGATATGCTGCTGTGTGTTGCAGACAATAATCTTCTATCGCAACTCAACTTCAAGGTTCCAGGAGAGGCAGTAGTGCAGTTGATATCATCTAGTGTTTTGAATAGGCTCAACAAGAGCTGGCAGGCTAGTCTCGCACCCGCTTCAGTGTCCGTATCACTTGGACCCCGACCTAAAAAGAGATAAATTTCCTTGAATGCAGACTGGTTTTATCTTATCTGATTAATGTGGCAAAGAAATTGAAAATGCTAACCTTCATTCCAGGCTTTAAGCAGCGCTGGTACTGCTTGAAGAACGAAATCCTGCAAGGAAAAGCACTGTCTCGCCACTAACAGCGAAGTAAGTGTGGCTAAACTGGAGTGTATACTCAAATGCTTTACATCCACCTCTGACAGCAGATCAGCATAAGACACGCAATGTCTGGATGGATTGCAAAGTGTTCTCAGAACGCTTAACCATTCAGGAGCAAGTGACGGAACGGCTGCAGTCATTTCAGCGCACAGCGATGCTAAGTCGTTTATTCTTTCTGCATCTGCTTCGTTGCAAATACTCAAAATGGCATTACAAACGAAGCTGTAACGGCAACCAGCATTTTCCTGAAGCTGTCTCAAAGTCGAGATGTCGACCTGTACCCACAAGGCATCAAATCAAACTCGGAAGATTAAGCTCAGGAAGTAATGTGAGATACAATAAAGTGGGGTTTTACCATCCTCACCTTTCGCTCCGGATTGTCCAGGCACTGTGTCATAAATGAATTGTTCCAACTGTGTGCCGTCATCGATGGAGCGACAGGGTTACTTAAACTTTGTCGCAGCTTTGCTGCAGTTTGTGACAGGTATTCGGTAAGGCTCTTGGTCCTGAGAAAACTACAACAGTTCTGAAGATCCGTTATGTAAGCGAGCGCACAACGCTCAGCGGAGGAACATTCGAAAGTTGAGGAGATTCTTCTCATCAGTCTCACTAAGCTCTCCCAACCGATCATAGTCAGCTCGGTGTCCACTGCAAACAAAAAGAATCAACGCGTTGTGCATAAAGCATCATCATAATAAAAAGAAGTATCAACTATTGGTCACTTACACAATAAACAACAATGATACTTCCTGAGGATTGAAATAAGTTGCAGAAGTAATGAAGTAGGGAATACTCCAGCTATGGCACTCCCGCGTTGAGTGAGTATTGTATCTATTTCCGGTAGCTCTCTTAACATTCCAACACAAGTTTCCAGTAGCCCAGTAACGTTCAAACCCAGTTCCATCAGGTCAGTAAGATATCCTATGTGTTCAACGGTGGGAAGATAACTGCTTCGACCTGGTACAAGCAAAACATGTGTCACAGAGTTTATCCAAAAGCATCATCCTGTACATAGAAGACAAGTGTACCTGAAGCAAACGACGCTAACATTTCTACAGCACTTTGTGCGATTGTAGAAGTTACAGCATGCTGATCGTAAAATGGCAATGTGACGAATTTGCCTTGCAGCTGCTCGAAATTAAATTCACTCTTAGAATGTCGTTTAACCCTACTTCCGTCAGCGATATCGTAGCAAAACTTTTTACTAAACAGTTTCCCCAAATCTTTCGAAACTTTCTTGACACCATGTCTAGCTTCATCACGTGCTCGGCCTACTCCGTATAGTAATATGTGTCTTTGATTCGCTTCATGTTGATAGTTATCATCTTGTGGAAGTTGGAAGTGGGTAACATATTGACGGTGTCTTGACTGCTTCGAAATTTTATTGTTATTGGATGGAGATGATCCTGAGCCAGCTCCTGCATTTCCTTTACCACCAGTATTAGATGTTGGATCTGAACTGTTGGTTGAATTGCTTAAAGGAGCTTGCTGATGAGGATTTGGGGTTATGGATCCAAATCCACCACCTCCACTGGTTCCGGAGTCGTCTCGAGGAGAGTCAACCTGAACAAAATGTTAAATTAGTACACAGGAATAAGTTTAGTAAATAGGAATACTTTCAATGTACCTGATCCATATTTTGTTGTTCTTGAGTTATATGCTGCAAAAGCCTGTCCAAGTCATCATCAATATTTGGATCATCCACAAAATCTGGTTGCCTCGGTATATCTGTCATCCGCGGAAGAGGTGGAAATAGAGGGCCTCTATCATCCATTGCATCGTGTCTCGGTGTTGTGCTGGGAGTTATAGAAGATACTGATGCTGGAGTGGTAGGTCCAGCTTGTGACGCGGGTCCGGGAGTGGCAACGCTAGGAATCGGTTGCACAGACGACGGTGGAACGATAGCAGTAGAGGAAGCTGGAGGAGCTGCTGACAAGTCTCCTCTTGCGACCAAAGTACACAAGTATGCATCATGTGAAAACACGTCATGTCGGATTAAAGCTGAGAATAAATTCACAAGAGAGGTAAACGCTGTCCTGCAGCCCGGGGCAGAGTCGTCTAAAAAGTGGTACATTTGTTGTGAATTTGCAGTGTATTATTCATAAAAAATATAAATATATATAAAATAATAAGAATCCGTACCTATTAAAGGAGCATCAGTATCCAAAAACTTTACGAGTAGATTGTGATAGATAGGAAGACCATTAGGGAATTCTCCTTCTTCTCCTTCAACGTTTCCATTAGAAGAACCTAAACCATTCATTTCACACGCAGTGCCACTATTACTTCCGTTATTGCTTGGCAGATCCGTATCCATTGGTACTTCAGCTTCTGTGTTATTTATTGAATTATCTTTCTCCACTTTCACCACAACTTGATTTCCGTTCTCTGAGTTTGACGTTCCATTAACGAGGGTTCCATCACTAGCATTCGTATTACACGATGCACTTAAAAGTTCTGATTGCCGATGTTCTAGTAATCTAGCAACTGCTAAAGCTCGGTGTTCACCCGTTCTTTGTGGACCCACTGCCCACTGACAAAGTAACAAAACTACAGGAGCATCCGCTTCCGCTGGGGTTTCTTTTGTAGGAAGGCTTGAAAATATTTGAGAATACAATGTCTCCAGTGAATTTGTACTTTCCACGCGGTCAAAGAAATGCCTATCTAGATATTCTAGCGCTGATAATACTTTTTGAAGCGTAGAACCTGAAAATTCACATAGTGATGTAATGGATCCAAAGA
>JAQGAC010002294.1:0-10720 GCA_034696585.1 Isotomurus maculatus
CTTTTGGGCGTTGTGAACAAAGGAACACAGTACCCCTTACATGCATTCACGCCACATGCATCAGCAGGCCCTCGTGTGTAAATAATACACATACTCACGTGTGTAACAGACGCTAAATATATGTATAGAGCATTGCATGTTCCATTAAAAATAGATTTTTACAGAGATAATGGCTGTTTAAATGTATATGGTAACAAAATATTCAATTAACTATTACCAATAACTAGCATTATATTTGAAGCTGCAAAAATATATCTACCTGCTTTTGAAAACAATGATGAGGTTAGTCAAACGAAGTTTAATAACTGTAGCTTTGCAATGTAGGTTAAAATGTTAAATGTTAAAAGATATTTTATCAGTTTTATAAGCTATACCAGAAGTAAGTTTAATTTTAACTTTAGTGAAGGGATTAACAATTAAATTAACTCCTACAAGTGGAATGACATACTACTATGCACTTTTGGGCGTTGTGAACAAAGGAACACAGTACCCCTTACATGCATTCACGCCACATGCATCAGCAGGCCCTCGTGTATAAATAATACACATACTCATGTGGGTAACAAACTCCCACACACACGCACTTAAGGAAGAAATACATTGTCCTGATAATGCTACAGTGTAGGGATGTGAGGATATCATGTTGTCACTGAAAAACTTAGTTGCTTACATTTTTCTTACCAGATATACTTACAAATAATATTAAAAACAAGAAATTGAATATTGCTAAAAGGTTTTAGTGGTGCAGTTCCTGTGATCAATTCAGTTTTCTCAATACTTAATGATGCTTTCTAAGCTAATCATCAATTTCTTCGTAATGATTCACACTGTCAAACGAAGAAGAGTACGGTAGTGAATAACCGTTGTCAGAGTTATCATCCCTACTCTCGCCTACATCCGGCATTACTACATTGTGTGGAGGAGTATCTTGTCGTACTTGGACGGAGTTTTGAGGATAACTGATGTAGCTTTCTAACGGAATATCGGTCATGACTGCCGAATTGTTGCGTCTGTGGAACATTTTGCAACGGAAGATACAGAAAATAACCAGCCACTTAAGTGAAGTTACCAGGTAAACTACAAGTGCAATACGGATCTCTGAAAAGTAGAAACTCATACTCTTGTTTGATTGGCAGATATCCAGTAAGGATTCTGATTCTGGTAAGTCTCCTACGTCCTTTTGACTGAAGTCCGTTTCATGCAAGTATGCCGTAATAGCTTCGACGCAGGCTTTAAACTGACCTTTGAAAACACTCATGTCCTGACTAATGTTTAGTAAATCTGTTGCCATTGTGAGCCGAGTAGCGCAATTGTGAATCTCCTCATCCTTACTCTTAATGTCTATCTGAAGACCTATAAAATCATCATTCTTTTGTCCTACCACACCCTGCAGTTGAGTTTTTGCAATATTAGTATTTTGTAGTTCCAGTTGGCATTTAGCTGAGTCAATTTCTTTTCTTTTTTTCTCTTGAATCAAACCTAAGACCTCGGATTGCAAGGAAGAAACCTGTGTGTTCTGTTTTCTTATCTGCTCCAAGGACTGCTCGTTCGACAGACTGGACTTCTGCAATTTTTCTTCCATAATAGAAAGTTGAAGCTGGACGTGCCCTCTTTCCTCATTACAGTGAGCAAACCTAATTTTGCAGATTTCATGGTCCTCCAGATTGTCCGGGAACGCATTGTTACTCCCATTGTCATTAATTGATAGGCTCCTTTATAAAATGTCAATGGATTAGGTACAGATCATGCATAAATCTACATAGTGTAAATATGCACGATTAATGTGCAATAGATGCTTCATTTACTTTGAACTGAAGTCAGCAGGTTTTATGTGTATGCTCCTTTCAAGGATAATTCCCCCCATTTTGCCAAGTTCTAGAGAGAGATATGAAGAATTAGCGTTTGAAGGATTTATTTTATGCAATCTTAATAAGTAGGGATATTTTGAATGTACTGATAAGCCTTACCTTCACATTCACTTATTGAACCAATTAACACTTCACATCTTGTTGTCAACTCTGGAATTATGTCATTCCAGCAACCTGAGGCTTCATCTTTGGAATAGCAGTAAATACGTCCGTTGTTAACGCAACCAAGACAACTTTCGAGTTTAAGTTCCAAACACAACGAAAGTGAAATGTGTGCATTAAGTGCAACACAAAGAATAAGAAGGAAATGCATTGTTGGTGCTCAAGAAAAAATTATTAACAATTTGTATAGATTGGCGAAGTTTTTTGCAACAATTCAGGTTTATTATTTATTCGAGGATTAAGGAAGGTTGAAGTGTACAGTAATTGTATGAAATCTTGACTCGATCTCATAAAGATTCTATCAACTTTCTTTCACTGAGTTTGTGCATGTGAAGTTGGGTATTTGGACTAGTGTACAAAGGATAGTAATGAGTCACAGCACTACGTCACTCACGACGGACTAAATACAGTGTACTTTCCACACTACTTTAAACAAATCTACACTATTGCTTTCTGTCGTCTGGTCGTTCCTATTCCGGATACGAATTGTAAGCCTAAAGATGTGTTTGAAAAGCTTTCATCATCAAAACCAGCCAAGTGAAGTGTATCATTTTCGATCTCAGTAATAGAGTTCCCTGAATCGTATTTGTAAACCTTATCTTCCAATGATTTTATCTTAGCTTCTACTGTGGTACTGATATTCTGGATTCTATTAATTACTAACATGAAGCTTATTCCATAAATACCAAAACATACTAGCGCACAGATACAGACAGTGCAGGCGAATGTAGCTAGCATAATATAAGTTGATTTTGCCTTGCATGTAAGAACAATTTCTTGGTCTTTTTTTATGACTTCGCAAATTTCATTGAATTGAAAAGCTTCATATTCGCAATGGACATTAGTGCATTTCGCACGCTTAAAATGTGACACTAGATTTGACTGTTCCTCTATATAATAAGCAAAACGATAGTCAGATGTAGGAAAGTTAAATACTCGTAGAAATGCCTCCTTAACTTTAAGTGGGATCTTAATATTAGCAACAATACTATTCTTGTACCTAATACATTCGCCTTGTTCATTGTTGCTGGACGACATAACTGCAGTCATTTCCGCAGGAGTCTTTTCATGAACAATTTTCATGAACTCTTCTTTATTTATAGGGATCATGCTAAGGTCGCGTGTTTTGCAAAAAATAGAAAGCTTAAGTGCAATATCGTACATCTCCAAAAAAGAAAAATTTTTAATTATTAAAGCAGAAGTAGCTGAATTGAGGTCTGGATACGTATTTTCGATTTTAAGTTGCTGCGAAGTTTCCGTAAATATTTTATGAAACCAAACATGAGACGATGTTGTATTTTTAAAAATCTGTACTTCAGTTAAGTTCTCACTATTATTATAATGACTAACTGACTCTATCCATGACCATTCATTGTCAATTTGTTGCCTTATTTCCTTAGAAACCAAATGCAGTGCATCAACGAAATAATTGAATCGGTCGCAATAGGTTTTTCGCAAAAACTTCTGTTGAATGCATGAAACCAGGCCAGGATGTGTTCCCTCGATTTTCCCCAACTGACCCAAGTCAAACCTGATTCCGAATTCCAAAATTTCCGACGAAGCACGTAGATCAGTCAGTTCTCCAACGTGGTCATCATTGAGGAAGAAAGCTGGGATGCTGCGGGCAGTCAGTAGTAGCAGTAGAAGAATTACTCTAATCCTAGGCACACAAACAACATTTATTCCAACAAATGCCATTTTCAATCAGCGTATACCAACCACATTTAAGATTGCAAAAATGATTGTACTTACTTCAACAAACCCATTATGAGCTACGATTATTCCATAAGCTAAGGTGTCTTCGTGTTGCTCTACTCTTCACGCGAAGTGTAATGCCACCGGGGTTTTAAAAGTACTCATCAAAAGCGGTAGGTAATTACAGCACGAATAACTATTTTTAGTTGAGCCCCAAAAAAGCTTACGTGATCATCTTCTCTTTGAAGATTTCATTATTCGATCCCATTGTCAAAACAATGTAAATTAATGTGCTATAGATGTCTTTCAAGATTCAATTTATGCGTCCTTTATGTATTTTTGGGCTAAAAAAAGAATCTCGTCCCTAATTTTTTCCCCTTTAAAACGGGAGCACTGGAAGCCCAGCGATCAGTGCAGCCGAAATGCTGTCCAAAGTAATTGCTTAAGTGAAAGTGTGCAAAATTTTAATATCTTGCGATAAGAAATGGGGACGTTCGACGTCTCTTCGGAGGTAGACGTCTACAGCAAAATTATGAAGGGCTTAAGATCGGCGGAAAGTGGATTGAACTCTTTCTCGCTAATCGAGAAATGGATGTCTTTCATAATGTTTATTATTGGATTCATAGTTTTTGTGCTAATTCTTCTTTGCACGTGTACCGCTGTGTATAAATACAAAAAGTTACAAAAATCTCGGCGAAGTTCCCATTGTCATCACAAGTGCAAAGCTCATAGGTCATCTTGTGAGCCCAATTAAACTGATTTTCTTATGTTTGGTGCATGTTACTATTTCTCAAAAAAAACAAAATGGGATCTACAGACATTGTAAAATCAGTTTTAGGCTTTGGTGACCCTACGGTTTCAGAATTTGTTGATTCAGTGTTATACGTAACCAAAGGAGATTTGTGGAAACTGAAATGTAATTATGAAGAAGTGAATAGTGTATTTGGAAATATTTCGGATAAGCTCTGTGGCAAAAACAGGCTTCTTTATCGTAAATGGATCCATACAATATACACTGAGAACAAACAGCATTGCAAGGTAAGTCAAAATAGCTTCCTGTAATTTAGATTGGGATTCAAGCTTTAATTTCATATTACGAACCATTTCCACTTCTGATCGTATTTGAACCTGATTATATAAATTGAGGCGCAATATTACTTAAAATTTGTATTTTAACTCCATGGTAGAGATA
Organism: Isotomurus maculatus; assembly: GCA_034696585.1. Taxonomy (NCBI): domain Eukaryota; kingdom Metazoa; phylum Arthropoda; class Collembola; order Entomobryomorpha; family Isotomidae; genus Isotomurus; species Isotomurus maculatus. The sequence continues at coordinate 4,918 of JAQGAC010002294.1, forward strand.
TCCGGTCTTTATTGTTGGAAGTAACAGACTTATGCTTGGCAGCTTCTTTTCTTGGTGGAAGTTTTCATGGTAATCACTATCGATCGTTTAAGACAAGATTCATTGGGGAAATGTAAAGATCAATCTTGTAAAAGGACGTTAAATTATTGTTAAATACGTGGGTCTTAGGAGCTGAGGCTTGAGAATATGCATTTTTAAAATGATAAACATATTCTGAGTTTTTTTTCTAAATCAAATTCACAGCACAGTCACATCATACATCTTTATGCATTGGCTGCACTTCATCGCACATATCCCTGAAACCACCTTTATTATTTTGTACGTAGTAGGAACTTAATTCCTCCTTCATTGCATTTCAGCTCTGTCCTTGAATTTCTGCTTGCTTTTAAGTTGTTTTACAGATAAAGAGAATTGCAAAATACTCAGTATACTTTCGCCTGGAACATACAAGGGATAACAAAAAATGAGCTTTGATTGGTAACAAAAAATTCTCAGGTCTCTATTGCAGATTAGAAATATTCTTAATTCTAAAATCTGCGTTTGTTATTATATTAATTTAGATTTAAGGAGTGTTGGAGGTAGTTTATTTAAGAACTTCCTATGTACTTTGTTGTTGAAATTTAGAGAACTTTTCTAGCTGTGGAATTTGGTACTCAGCGAATGCTGGGAGAACTTAATTTCACTGCAGAGATACAAATGGGGAGGGCTACCGGACTTTTAAGAATTAAATATTTTACGACATCTGACATCAAGTTTTGCTTTTATACATTCAAAAATATGATCAAGCTGACACTAAGATAAATTTCAATTGCGATTAAGCTGCACTGGAGATTTTTGTTCCATGTTGTGTACCGATTTCGGTAATTTGCATTGTCCTTGTTATCTTAATTTTAAAATATTCAGTATGTTAATTATAGAATGCGTACACTTACATCCACTCGTATATAAGTGCACTAATAGTTTTCTTTACTTTGAATAAAAGATCAAATGTATTGAGAAAGCTGCCAAGCGGAAATCAAGATTAACTCCAGCAACTGAAACTAATCCAGACTCCTTTCCTATAACACCTGTGCGTCAAGGAAAGGCCAAAAAGTGTGGAATCTGCCAAATAAGACATGATGTTGACACAGAAGGAACCATTTGCTCCATTTGTCATAAATGGTACCTTGTTTTTATTACCAAGAAATAAAGACTAATTAATTCGCTTTCATTAATTCGCTTTCACTAATTTTGTATCTTATTATAACAGGTTTGATAAGGCCTGCATCGGCAATGTTACTAAAAACTACTCGGAGGGTAACAAGTTTGTGTGCTATTTGTGTGTCTCTGGGAAACTAATCAGAATCCCACAACTACTGCAAGATGGAGAACATCCGGATGAACACGTCATCCTTACCGAAAATGCGTCTGCACAGCTAGAAATGTTGGAAGACGAAGTGCTGGAGATTTCACAAAGAGCGGAGAATGATTTGGTTTCTTTTGCACTGGATGGAATTGAATTAGATGCTCCAAGATGTGGACCAGGAGAGGGAGACTCCAAAGAGGATTCAGAGAACGCCGATGATGTCGTCAAGGGCAATGAAGGGTCAGACAACACATCCATTACGTCAGACTTTAATCCAGATGCCCAAGACGAGGCTAACCTTTCGATTGAAAAAGACGAAATTGAAGAAAGCAACAAATCTCCAACAAATGAACATGTAGAAGACCTGCCAGAAGATAACCCTATTTGGGAAGACGAAATTTCAAATGAAAATTCCATAACATCCGATTTTGGAGAAGATATGGAAAGCTCACAAGTTAGTACTGGTGAATCTGACGATGACCATGACTTACCTGACACTCAGACGAAACAATATTCAGACAATGACTTAGACTCAAATAAAGAACAAGGACTTCCTCTGAGTTCTATTGGCGATGAACAAAAAACCGAGGAGGACGACCCTGGCCATTCGACTAATTCAGAGTCTAGCCACAAGAATGAAGACAGTGATACTAGTAACGGGGACCACGACGGTGAATTTATTAAGTATGATGGTGAGTAAATCTATGTAAAACACAAGGTTGTAAGACATCTCTACAAATAAGCCTTTCTATTGTGTTACAGTAAAGTTTTTACGACACATAACAGACTTCAACTTCACAATACCTTGGGAGGACTTTGAGAAAATTCGACCAGTGAAGATGGGGAAGGACTTCAAACTGCAGGAGAATTGGACAGATATATTTTACAAATACTTCAGTGAGAGAAATGCAGAGTGCAACGTAATGTTCCGGAAGCACAGGGTTGTCAGCAAGTTTATTCGTAAGAACAATTCCCATATCACCGCAGAGGCGTATTGCAAAAGGAAGAATTGTTCGGGGTATTACTTTTTTAAAGTAAAATCCATCCCCAAGGAAAATCACAATGTGCTAGTGTCTGTCAAGTAAGGCTCAGCTTAATAATTTTCTAATCACAAAACCCTTAATATTTCATTTCTTTATGATTTCAAGATTGCGTGAAAATTCGGAAATTAAGCATGTAGCTGGGGAGGTTTACCAAAGACCTGTTGCCAGAGCCTTGCGGACACAAGCAAAGGGGATCTTAAGAAACAAGAAGGCGTATATTTATAAGCAACAGCTTCTCGCCATTGCTGATCCGGAAAAACTCAATGCAGGAAATTATAATGAAGTACAGCACACACAAAAGTGGAAAAAGATTCGATCCCAGGTGCGTCATGTTTAGCAATGAGTGGCATGAATTGATTACAGCCTGTCAATTATTTTTTAACCGTGTCTTCGGATTATGTGACTCAATCTTGTAGGCTCGTACGGAGGAAGAACTACACCATAATGTTGCCATGGCTGTGCACATGATGCAGCGACAGTTTGTTGAGGAAGACCGTGCTAAATACTCAGCAAATGCGTTCAAGAAGGTGAAGTTACCTGGATTCATCCATCACATATCGTTAAGTCCTGTCATGGTAGTTTGTCACTCTACACAACAAATCCAATTATTATTATGGAAATTGATAATGGCAGACACGAAAGTGTGCATCCATATTGATGCTACCTCCAATATTATAGCCCGACTACCTAATCCATTTTGTCAAGACAAAATTGATGTATACATGTTGGCAGCATCAAGCCAAATCAGCGGTGTCGAACCAATTGTCATTGCGGAGTTCCTCACTTCGGATACGTCAATGCCGCCTATAAATTTTTTCCTTTCGCATATTCTGCACAGGTAAAATTAGTGATTGTGGATTGTACATGAAGTGAGATTATTGCAAAAAACTTTCTGATATTATTTACAGCTACCGAATAATGTTTAAGGAGAGTGATCCTTTCGTCAACATCACTCGATGGGAGACGGATTTTGCACCGGCTTCTATCACTGCTATCCTCACTGCGACTCAATTTGGAACGACTTTGCGTTATCTGCAAATGTCATGGGATCATCTGAAAAGCTACACGGAAATGCCTGTGTGCATTCATGTGTGCAAGTGGCACGCATCGAGGTTTATAGGTTAGCACAGTTGTTTTGTTTCACCGAAAGATGCACTACAAATCATTACTGTTTGCAGGGAAAAAGTATACCGAATTAATTATTAGCAAGTGCGTAAAAGATGAGCGGGAGCAAGCCAAGCGGGTTTTGGGGAAATTGAAATACAATTTCCTAAACGCTACAACGATGGAAATTTTGTGCGGTAGCATTGAAGATTTTATCTTCATTTGCGGTACAGAATTCTTAACAGAACATGTATCTCAGCAAATCATCAACGCGCTGCACAACACGCGCAAAACAAGTAAGATTCTATCGTACGTTGCCGTGAATACACAAAGCTTGGATTTAAAACTTTTTATTGTACATTATGTTAGGTGGAGATTGGAAATCGTTCAATTGGAAAGAATTAGCTTCCTTGCATGGGCCTATTAAATGGAATTCTCCATTTTCGCTTTACGCAACCTACATTGCGAGAAAGTCCAAGATTGACATTGAAGGTCAAACGCAAGCGAGTGACGACACAGATCCTATGAGCAGCCAATTACCTAGAAATACGTATTACAGTCCCGACTTTTTGGACTACCTTCTAACTCATGTGTTTCCGTAAGTTCGGTTCTTTTGAGATACAATTCATTTTGTACTTGACCAATTTAATTTTAGGTACGCCCCATTATTGTCCCGATGCATATTGACATTAAATAAGTTCACGCTCGAAGACACCAACAATGTTGCGGAGACGGCGAATCGAATGCTCAAATTGTTTGATTTCGAAGCTGGTGAACTACCCATGAAGCTGACCCGCTATATCAAACTGAGGAAGAGCAAGCTTGACGGTAAGTGAAGTTGCAGAAAGAATTAACATAAAGTTGTCTGTTCATTTTTAACTTAAAAAATTTAGTTAAGATGAAACTTTGGGAATCGGCTGTGGAGTTGAGGACAAAACTGTCTGCGGCAGTACGAAGAAAAGAAAACAAATGTCTTAGCAAATCTCACGCATCACTGGCTGGCGACATTAACTTTGGCAAAGACGTCTGGGCTAAAAAGAAGAAAAACTGTGGAAGACGGATACCTGAGGTTTTTCAATTTAACCTGTCATTCTTACCGTATGGATTGCAGGTAATAGTTATTACGCATTTTACTTTTAGAACTGCATTAAGTAATAATGATTTGTATGAAACTTATCTGCAGATATCTGTCAAAGGAGACACATACGACCTTCTTAACACCTGCTCAATGGACAACACAATTGTTGTCTTGAATTATATATATTGCAATTTTGCTGAAGCTAGGGAGTTCATTAAGGAGAAGTGTGCATCTGATGAGTCTAAATTGGGAGCAGCTTTGCTTTCAATGTTTGATAAATATAACCAGAGCAAATTCGAAGATGTGAAAAAGCTGTGGCTAATATTTTTTTGTGAAATACGGGAGATGTCCAAAGCTGTCCGGTTAAAGATGATAGATAGAAATAATTACACAATAGACCTCTTTGGCTCAGAACAGGAGCGTGGTCTCTCTGTATTTTCGAGGTGGATTCAGATTATCAAACATTATGAGTGTCCAAACGTCCTTTGTTCGGTGCCTTTAGACGAGGCAGTGAGTACACTGGATGATTTTTATGCTTCCTCATGTCAGTCATTCTTATTTGCTTTGAATCAAAGGACAACTAGAAATTGTGACAGTTGTGGTAAGTCTAACGCGAAGTGTTCGTATAGATTTCAATTTGGAAAACCGCCAGCAATTCTTTTGTACTCAGTTAATAGCACATCAGGAACATTTAAGGAAGAAGATATACCTAAAGTGCACAAAATACTCAAAGTTAAGTACGATACATTGGCGTACACAGTAGTTTTAAACGCTGGCTTTCAAAATGCACACGTCATTACGGTTTTCTTTACAAATAAGGGAAAAGTATGCTACGATGGATTAATGAACGATTTTACTAAATACAAGCCTTCGGCTTCGAGCCGTGTTAACATCATATGGCTGGTGAAATCTTAAATTTCGGATAATTTCAAGTTTTGAATGAGTATTTGAAAACTCCTATTTGTGTGTAATTAAGAACAATACAAATACGGTTATCTTATCTCATTATGAAATATGTTTATGGGTGTCTATCTAGTAACAATTAGAAGCCCTCGAAAATTTTTGTTGATAATTGATTGTTTAGAAGTTTGGAGGGTGTTTTTCGAAACCTCAAGTTATGTTGAAATGTTAATACTAACAAAATTATTGTTTCTCTATGTAAGTTTGAATTGTATTCATAATGAGTGAAAAGCTTTATGCACTGAAGGTGAATTGTTGTCAAATTATTGTTAA
>JAQGAC010002295.1:0-10712 GCA_034696585.1 Isotomurus maculatus
GTGCTTTGATTTTGCCCCTGGCCAGTATGTGAATCGAAGAACGGCACCTCTTCTGAACCGATCATCATTATCTTCCTTCGGAAGTTTATAGTCGGTTTATATTGAACTAGGAAAGGGTATCCTAGGATTACTTTATGTCTTCTATGTTCGAAGAGACACACAGGAAGATTTCGTATGGGTGTGCTTCCTATCTGAAAAGTTAAGGTGGCCGTTGTACTCAACGAGCCACTACCGGTAAATCCTATGACCTCTATAGGCCGTATACACTTAAGATTATCAGCCGGCTAGATTGATAGAGCTTCCCGTGTCTATCAGACAACAATGGACCTTCTGTCCTATGTTGATATTAATGAAGAGCATTTGAGTGAAGTTAATCATAAGTACACTGTCGTCTGCTGCACCAGTGTGGTTTTTCTTTTTGTTAGACTTGAAATCCACCTCTGGAGCATCAGACAACTGTCAATTGTGTATGTACTGAGTACGAACTTGTTGAGAAGAATTGCCATGCTGACATTGATTTGCCAAGTGCATAGTACTACTGCAAGTGAAGCAGCGCATTCCTTGTGAGTTTTGAGATGTACCCGATTCAGCACGATACTAAGTCATCTGACTATCGTTATTTCTGTTGTGGCTGTTGTTGGAAGGACGTCTCCCTCCGCCACGACCACGTCTTCGACTACGAGGTGGTCCACTGTTGATGTAGAAGACATTATTCCCACTTTCACTTCGTCTACCACCCCTGTTATTGTTGCAGTTAAGTTCGCAATAGCACTCAGATGAGCATCCGCAGCAGGGGCTGAAGGACCTGCTATGGCCTGTGGACTGGATAGCATATCGGGTCCCACAGCAGTCTGTGGTTGCGCATATAAATGACGCAGTTGGTCATAACGAATCAGGTAGGCCAGGACGAAATGGAAGACACTGTATCATATGGGAAGCTTGAAGCTTCTCGTTGGAAATTCCCAGTTTCCTGAATAGTGCGAGACATTTGTAGTAGAATTCATACGAAGAAGTGCAAGTGCTCCATTGCAACGCCTTTAATTTTTGGAGGTTGGCGTCCACACTGTCTAAGTCCTTAAAGGCATTCAGCGCGACGAACGTGTTCCAGTCAATCAATAAATTGATGGGGCTGGATGCGTCGCCTGGTCGCTTCTTCCGCTATGTGAGTACGATAAAAGCCTAAAGCAGGACCAGCTAAATGTCCGGAGACATGTTGGGCTAATTGAGCGTCATGCCATCCGTAGCTGCGCCCAAAAGTGATGAAGCGCCGGATGAAAGATGCCGCAGAACTACAAGGATTAGCATCAAAGATTACTTGATCTCGGATAGGAGACTGGTAGATTATTGTGGACATTACTGGAGTTACCAAAGCTGTGGTAGTCGCAGTAGCCTTTGAAGTAGTGGTTGTTGAAGAAGTGGGAGTCACGATGGTGCCACCCGTGGTTGGGATTGTTCCACCTCCTGTAGTGGTCATCGTGACCTTTTTCTTAGGGGAACTCTGTGGAGTCACTAGACGGACAGGTCGGGTAGGTAGAGAATCTAAAGGCTCGTCCAAAATGCGGGGTTGCGGACTTGAAGGACCTACGATCGAGTTGGTTAAGTTCAGAGTCGGCGAGCTTAAGGGGAAAGAGGTGGGTACTAACGAGTCAGGGGGCCGTGAAGACGAAGTTGTTATCAAAGAGAAAGGAATAAAATCTCTAGAACCTCCTGGACAAGAGCCGTTGGAATCCACAGGGCGGGGATTGGAGAGTTGAGAGTTCAATTGGTGCTGGACCAGAGCTGCCAGAAATCTCTGCCTGACCCTCTCTGCTTGGTCAAATTGGATGGAGTAGTTGTCAAGGGCAGCCTGGATCTACAAATATCATTAGCATATAATCATTAGTATCCTATCTAATACTTTCGGGTTAGGGTTTGCGTTTGGAAATAAATGCAGCTTGATGTACAACTTTAAATGTGCAGCTGAGATTGAGTTTATTTCGTATTTCTTATTAGGACACTTAATACCAAGATGTTGTCTACACAACTATCAAAACCATACTCCTGGGTGAAGGAGAGTCGAAAGTGCTAGTCCACTTTCGAATCTCCTTCACACAGGTAATTATTCAGTTTAGTGGTCCAGCGTACCTACTGGAGTAGGTTCGCTCCCCTTCACTAACAATTAAGTGTTAATGAACTGTAGGGGAGAGATCTCACCATCTCTTCACTACGGTTCATCACATTCCTCTCGCTACATTTTAACTGCATTAAAGTTAATGGAAATAAAATGATTATTTATTAATTATAAGATAAGAAGGTTATCTTTATGTTTGTCTGGTCGGACTTCTTGTCTGCAACAAAGTTGCATATGCATCCAGGTTACTCCTGCTGCATCTGTAGTAATGGTGGTGGACGAGGTTTATCTGCAACTTTATTGCTTCTGCATTCGGACTGTGCAGATTTCTGATGTGTCAGGTCGTTCATTCCCTGTCTGGGAATCGACTTCTGTCGTCCTTAAAAGGACGTGACCGGGTGGTATTAGTCAGTAGTCTTTCTAATTACTTCTGAACTGCAATTCCTCCGCAACTCTGGATTTTGATTACCAAAATGGCTCTTCTTATTTCGGTGAGTAATGGAGAACAAAAGTAACAGGAGGAGGAACATTATTTGTAAATTTCTTCCAATTATGGTTTTTATTATTTCAAAGAAGCCCTTATGAAACTTATTTTAAGAAATGGAAATTTTTTCCTCAGTCCTCGAAAGTTTGTATTGGTAGGGGGAATCCGTTACGAACTAAAAGATTTCTGAACGTGGCTATGCATCAGAACAACTATCATATGGTGCGTTATCTAGTGCCCCACACACCGTTGAGGGTTGGTCGTCTGCCGGCTGCTTAACTACTAACCCTGCTCGATTTCTACGTTCATGGCGATGATGAAATTATGTTAGTGTCTGCACGGCATTTCATCGTCACAAGGCTAAAATGCAAAATTAGTGAGAGCATTCTTCATGCATGAAATTTAACACTTGTTTTCTTCTTCAAAGAGAATTGATAAATATTAATTTTTAGGCTCTGTTTTGTACTCACTCTGCATTCTCATTTTGGCAAAAAAAGAAGCATTTTTAACAACGGATTTCTTTTATTTAGTTTTTAACCTTTTTACGGAAGTGGAGAAAGATGTGATGTCAAGAGGCCACGTATGCGGAAATCTGGAAACGTGTGAGTTGTGCTTCAATTCCAACTGCATTTTTGCAGTGAATTTTGATGGCCGCAAATTTTGATTAGACGAGTCTCTTCTGTACGACCAATAAATTACGAAGATATTGGACACCTTCCAGGTATTGGACACAATCCTGGAATGTCTTTCTGTGGAGCCGCCGGTCGCCTTCGAAGGTGCTGACAACTTGCATAATGCTTCTTAAGAAAGGAATTATGCCACACCAGAATGCAATTAGGCATTAAAAAAGACGAAATCGGTACCGCAGAATATGTGAAGTTGTATGTATTTTTATGCTCCAAGAGATGAAAAGTCCATCGATGTCGAAATGACAACAGTTGCTGATAAAACGGAACGTGCCTCAATCGAAGGTATGCATGACATAGGAAAGAACCATCAACTTTAATTGCGAACGATTCAGCAAGTTATTATAATTTGTTTCATATATGGATAATCCTTTAAATGACAAATTTTTAGCAAAGGAAAAACCTGTTTGTATTTTTTCAAAGAAAACGATGGTTGAAGGAGGAAACAAAAATTTTGAAGCGATATGACTTCAACATAACATCATTCAAAGCGAATGATCAAGATATTGCTGGCGATCTAGATATTGCTGGCTTGGCTGGCTGGGATTTATGAAAATTGCCTTTTTTAAGTATATTCTTAGGATTGGCAAATTTTGTTTGAGTCATTCAGAATAAGCTATAGTATTAAGACAGGGCTTAACTTATCTTTTGCCAAGAATAAACACTGCGGATCAGATTACGACAGAGTCAAAAAGTTTCAGTTTCAATCAGCAGTGTGTAGGAACTGTTGGCTTGTAGATGGGGATTTTAACGCAGCAATAATAGTCTTGAATGCATGCATGAATGCATGTTTTTTCCTTACGTATCTTCTGCTACTCCTTTTCTGCTGCCAAATCATCACTCAACTTATGGCTTCTGTGATTCATAATTAAATCAAAACATAACAAAATCCAAGTTCAATTTTTAGTTTTATTCGAAAAGGAATAAAATAAACTTTTTTGGTCTTATTGTTGAAAGAAATGATTCACAAAAAATGACTCATTATCCTGAATTTTTTTTACAATTTGTTCTATAGGTTTATTTGAGTGGTTAACATGTTTCTTGTTTTTTACCAGCTACCAGAATCTCTCTCTGTTTTACATTTTGAGCATCAACCTCGACGATTTCCCTCTTAAAGTTTCTTACTTTGTGTGTCGTAATGTCACTTGCGAGATCTAGCTAGTGTTTAGACGAAAAAATTACCATCTTCTCTTCTGCACTTCTCGGAACAAAAGGCTCGAAAAGGTCATTATCCTCCTCATCTTCCTCCCTTCAGCTCCGTCATAGTTGCCTTGGCTCCTTCCAGCTCCTCCTCCATGGTCACCTTGTCTCCCTCTTGTCCTCCAGTTCCAGATCTTTGGTACAACAAATATAGGAATTGGGACGGTTGGATGTTAACACTAGGCATTGTGAAATTTGTAGAATTTTTCTTCGTTCTATACTTTCTTTTTATTATGTTTCGAACCGGAGGGGCGGTAGTCAGTTGCAAGACAACCGCATCTGGTTCTGTTCCGCAGTGTTTGGTTTTGCAACCACTTGGGAACACAAGTTCGACTGGTTCATTGCAGGGAGCGATTGAATTGTTTTCTTGCGTCGATTAAAGACTTTTCAAAATTTAAATTTCTCCATTGTGAAGGAATGGAGTTTCAGAAACTTTATGACATATCCTGCAACGAGGTTTACTTATACATGCAAACTTTCTTTACCTAAAAGTCTTAGCTCGTTGTTAACTATTCTTCTCTTCTCAGGAGCTAGAGGATAGTTGCCAAAATTTATGTAGATCAGAAGGTATTGCTAAATCTACTTTCGCCTATTTCATCATGTGCAGATAGCGTAAGAAGCCATGCTGTTTTCATAATATCTTTAACTTCAACAAACTAAAAATCGGTTATTGTTAAAGGCTTTGTCATTGTTTTTCCGTACAAATTCGTATAGTCATTTGTCATAATAAATTACGCATATGACGAGATATGGATTATACATTTCACCAATGTATTTGTTGTTAGCCACAGCTTCTATTAGTGATCCAATGTTACATACTCAACCCCAAGCTTGAAAAAGGAATTATAATATGTCATTGTCTTTCACAATTTCCAACTTTTGCTGAGTGAGCCTTAAACAAGCCCTAAAAGCAATTATTGGTAATGTGACATATATTTACATATACATGTGACATATACATTTCCCAAAAAAGCTTCCAGTCACCTCCTAAATTATCCGTCACCTGTCTAGTTAGTTTAAAATTGCTCTCGCCATCTTTATGTTTACTTGAAAGTGCACTTAAATAACCTACTAGAAATTGATAGCTATTAATGTAATTAGCCGTATCGTTAATAATGATACTTAATAACAGCAAATGCAACAATTTGAGTTTCAAACGACCTTGTATACTTGTGTTCTTCTAGAATTCTTTCTATACGAGTATTTTGTAATAGAATGTTTTTAGTTCTTCTCGAAACGTGGTGATCAGATTTTTAAACGCTTGGTTATAAGCGTAAATACAAGGCACTTCACTACTGGAATCATGTCCTACTTTCACTAAATTTACATTTTTAAACAACTGTGGATGTTCAGAAAAGTATTGATATCCTAGTTCTACTACATGCCTTAAACCCTTCATTACAAATTGGACATTGTCTATCTCTGTAGCTGGTGCTGCTGAACACTTGCTCAGATTCTTGCTGAATAACATGTTCAACGTCTTCATCTCCAACTTGGCTTACAGAATTCTGATCCTAAAAACTTCAAAACGTCCAAATCTACCCTTGGTGAATTTGAAACTTCATGTAGTATTTTAGTAACTTCAGGTTCTCTCTCTGCTGACCTGCAAATTCTAATAGGTATAATGTCTTATCTCTATTGACTGTATTCTGAAATGTGCTCACAGTATGGTTGAAGTGTACTGGTATTACAGTTGTGTTGATTTAAAGATGTTGTTTCACAACTGTGCCACTTTACGCGAACAGTGTTCAGTTACTGCTCTACTTGCGTCTGTGCAATCGGAGCAGTACGTGCAAGTAATTTGTTGCGTAAAATGTTGATCCATTGATCACTCAATCTCCGCGCGGCGACAATTGAAAATTTTCACCTAAAATTAACTGTTTGGTGCTTTCTTTCGAGATAGGTCTTCTATCTTGCAGACAGTAAGTTTAAAATCTGAGTTTTTTAACAACCGTATTATGTACTCTCTCGCAGGATATGATAGCGGCATGCACATTTCACAGAGTTATTGAAGTGCAAGCAACGGAAAATATGTGTTCATGATTTTATAGCAATGACTCAAGAATAACTTACCCCATGTAAATCGCATTCATAACATTGCATTATTCACGTCAGGTAGACAGATTTGTGATTGAAAAAAATTGAAATTGACATTATTTTATTTCGCTCCGTAAGCGGTAATAACCAGGTTGGGCATCTGCATTTTGTTGCTTCTTTAACGCAAATTTGGCAGGGTTACAGCCATTTCCTTTTTAAGACGTTTACATGTGTTGTAAAGCAACTATATGAAGCTGTTCGAACTAACACCTTTTACTACCTTTAGCTTCAACTAAATTCAGCTCTCCTTTGGAAGTCAAACAACTACATAAAGCTGTTCTAACTAACAGCTATTATTCCCTTTAGCTTCAACTAGATTCAGCTGTGAATGGTGTTAGAACATTTGGAAAATGCTGGGTGAAAAATAACCATGAAGGTTTTTTAAGTAGCACAAATTAAAAATTATTTCAAGAACCTTTGAGCTTTAATCCTCCAACATCTAAAGGAGTTAAGCACCAACGAACTCTAAAAAGCAAAACATTCTCCTCGACAAAAATATTTATCAATATTAACATATTGAAAACCAATGCTATTTTGCTAAAAGTAACAAGGCAATGGCAGTTTAGTGTTGACATTCAGACTTCAAGTATAAAAGTGCTGTTTTTGAAATACGGAACAAAAACATGCAGATTAACTTTTATGAATCTTTTGACAAATGAACGTGCCTATTGACCATCTCTTGACATTTACACTAATTTTTTCGAAAACGATGCAAAATAAAGAAGTGTTTATTAAAACACAATAATTTATCTGTTAACACATTTGCAATCAAGTTATCGCAACATAACCTCAGCGTATCATCAACAACCCCCCACGCTCACTCAAACTTAGCACGCGCGCGAGGGACACACAGTCCCTGGGGTACGGGTCAAAACGCGGGAAAGTGTGTCTCACTTTGTCTCACTCGTGGCCTTTCAAATCTCACGGCAAAACCTCTAACGGGGATTAACATTGTATCGTGTTCTATCCGACTGTATCTACCTCATTAAACAAAGGTAATGCTTCGATGGAATGGACCCGTAACTACTCTAATAGCAAGAAAGACAAGAACCAAAACTACTCTGGAAATTGGAATAAAGTTAGGAACTATATTTTGCAATGCAAAAGAGAAATATCCTCGTACACATGTATGAGTACATGTGATGAATTGCATGGATTGTGAATTCAAATACATTCGAGAAACGTCAAGGGTTGAAAACAATAAAATATGAGCATGAATCAGACATTAGAAATAAAAGAATCAAAAGTTCACAAGTAGCAGTACACATTATGGAAAAGAACCATTGTTTAGACGTTAGTGCTACGCGTCTCATCCAAAAGGAAAGTAGGAAATACCACCGGAAATTAAAGCAATCACTACAAATAAGTAGTTGCGAAAATACGATGAATTCAATTCAAGGTACCAGGTTCAATCCTATTTGGAACTCAACTCTTGTTCTATTATATAAACAATGCAAATGGTAACCAGGAGAATTATGTTAGTTAGAGCAGGGAATTTTATTTGTTTATGAAATTGTAATCCACCTGTAATGTAATTTATTTTTGGAAATTGCCTGAGACAACAGTAAGTGGTCGAAAGCTTGTGTAATAAAATGAGAAGTATCCTACCTATAGCCTGAAAAGGATTTCGTTTAATAAATTGTTTTCATACTCGCATACCCTTAAATTGTTTTGAACTAAGTAGAATACCAAGCAAAACAATACATTTCAAACTTCCGGCCTGTTGTGAAACAATTACATAATTTTTGGAAGTCAAGAACAATTGGATTAATTATGGGACTCTATTTAATCCCTTGAGGTTTCAATGCCAGTCAAAATTGTCGGAGTTTTTAAGAATAAAACAAAATAAAGCTTCTATCTACTCATTTTTTCGTAGCATACCTTATTGATTTTCATCACCTTGCACCAGGGGGCGAAGTGTTTTTTTTGTCGTTATTAAGGGGTGTTATAAATTGTTACGTAAAGATTCATAACATCAAGGGTTTTGTGGTATCAAATGTGATCAATGGTATCAACGTAACCTACAACGCTAAATTCCTTCAATGGTGAAGGGTTTATACTGTTATTACCATTGATCACATTGATGCCACTTTTCCTAATCATCACAGTGGTAAAAAGGCTTGGTGAGTTGTAAACTTCGCACCCTCCTTGCACACAGAGAAACGCCCTGTCACATTTTTGATCATATCAAATCGAGCTAAGTACATTATAAGTGTGAATATAGACACTATTTTGGTTCTGGGCAAATTGCTGGGTAATTAACACGGCTTTGCACAAAGTTCATAATTTACGATTTCTGAATAAAAGAAATTTGTTATCTTATCGTTCAGCTGAATGAAACAATTACTAAGCCCACAAATGTGAATGCACCCAAGATATAAATTATTTATTTCTACTATAATTAATATACATTGTAAAACTGAAATTATTAAACAGGACAAGGAAGGGGACGCAGGACGTATTCGACAAATGGTTTTTATTAGTGGAAGTTTCGGAGTGCTAATATCGGAGTATCTTACTGAGGTTGAAGCATGCAGCGCTGGGTCATTTGAGGATGACTTTGGGACTCGCTATGACATTCTGCCCAGCAGTGCTCAGTTAAATTCAGTGAACTTTATGGTCTTCAAAGAAGAAGAACGTGAAGAACCGTCTACTTTCCAACGAGGTGAGGACGAACCACAGGAAAACGCTGCTCCCTCAACTTGTAACATCGCTTAAATCGATGATTTCAAACAACTTGGCATTTGACGGCACTTGCAGATGTACAATAAATTATATTTTGGAATTCCAATCCAAGTCTCCCTCAGCTTTTCTTTAAGAATTTTTAAATTAAAACTAAAAACTCACACCAGTAAAGGAGATGAAATTATTAAGCCAGTTCGTTGTATACTATTTAAATCTTAAGTTCCGTGGTTTAACTTTCACCCTTCCTTCATCTTCGTCCAGCCTATCTACAACAATCGACACATTTACTGGCTTCAGTTGGTCATTCCTTTGGCTTATTCTGATGAACTTCCATTCCGAAGTTGGCCCTTGATTGCGTATTAGGGCTCTGAGGATGAGTTCATCTGCTTTACTCGTTGGAGGAGGACCATTGCCTGATATAAAAATTTCTTTTGAGAGCATCTCCGGCTCCAACTTTCCCCGTTGGTGAGAATGCGCCATCCCATAGACCTGAGACTCATTGCTACAACGGAGTGTACATCCGGCCAGCAAATGATTTACATCCGAAATATGATCTGCGCTGTATTTGCCTTGCAAGAAACTTTCGTACCTCTTCTTTTCCAGCTTCCTCTTGACGAAGACATTGTTGCTTGTCCCAAACGTATCTGGAACTTGCTGCTAGACGGTTTCAGCGAATTTTTTGTATTGTTGTTTGAAGTCGTCAGAAGATTAAAACAACCACTTTATGGGAGGTGGCTTAGGTCGAGTCACATGACGTAAGCCCCTCCCTCTTGGGTTGTCCACCGACTTTGTGGAGGATGACTTTTTCTGGTGTGTGTGAGTCACCACCCTACCCTACCCGTGTTAAAAAATTAGACTCTACGGGACGAAGCCCCGGGCCGTACGGGCCGTAACGCTAGAAGTCTGGGCAAGCACAAGCCGTCGTGAAAAGACGGTGGGAGCGAACCCCCTCCACTAACTTCACTTGTACAGGTAGCGAGCACCGAACCCCTAGGCTACAGAGTCTCTAGCATGAAATGTCTAGAAACACCTGCTCCTATCTTACTCGGGTTGAGTCAATTGGAAGGGTAAATCGCCCTAATATCGTAACATCTCCCCGTAATATATTATTCAGATCGCGTGACGTAATTTTCATGAAGAAATGACCAAACTAGACATCAAATGTTAACGGAAAAACGTTTTTGATTAATCTATTATCCACCCACTGTACTTGTCAAAAAGCTTCCCTCCGAAACATCAAGGAGGGAGAATATTTCATTGATTTTATTTAACATTGAGCATACGAGGAATCAAATTCGGGGAATGTAATGAATATACGGCTTCCTAGCAACGAAATGTTTGTTTCTGGAGTCCTCTTTAATTTTCACTCTCACTCTCAATTTGATTCTCCAAGTGAAAGCATTCACAATGGCAGGTCATTCTAAACGGTCCCGGCTTTCTTTCGATCGGG
>JAQGAC010002296.1:0-10710 GCA_034696585.1 Isotomurus maculatus
TGACGTTTCTATGTGTATCATTTTCATTTAACATTTTTGAATTTGGTGTGCACAGAGCACAATTAAAAAGTTCGGTTCGGTATTGTCCCATGACAATGACAGGAAAAATTGACTGGGCTATAGAGACTGCTTGGCATGAAGTTTTTGATAGATTGTAAACATTTCGACGCTCTTACGTTTATTGGCGTTAAAATTTGCAAAATTTAATGCACATTAAACATGCGCACAAATTTAGAGCACATAAAATCCGAAGGATATATTTTTGAAACATGAAACCTTTCAAAAAATGCACCAATCATATCTTTAGCATTATTACTGGTGGATACAAATATGAACATAATTGTGATCATCATTCCAAATCCCCTTTGAATCCTACAGGGTGATTTTGCACGAAACAATTTCCCACTAATTTAGGGGAGATTTTTTTTTTAATTTTCGTCATGGAACACAGTTGAATAATTTTTAACATTTTGGCCGTTTTGATTTGCAGGAGAAGCGAACCGAGTCGGAAGTCACTTTCCTCTGCACAAACTGAGGAAGGACGAAATCGACTTCCTCGGCGGTTTTAAGGAGGAAAAGTTCAGCGGGAAGTTTGAGGGTCTCAACTTGGAAGACGAGGAAGCTAAGAATGAATTGGTGAAGGGGAGTGTCGCTGGGGGTGGTTCAGAGTGGCGAGTGTGGGAAGAAGAGGGGGTGCTGGAGTCTCCGGTGGAATCCGCACGTCGTCCCATTGTCCCCCAACTTCATCCCCAGGAGAGTCCAAAGGTTAACAACCTCAGTCGAAAGAGAAGAATCCAAACTCCCGAGTGAAGCGAGATGAGCCTTTTCTGTGGCTGGTGGACCCCCTGGGATGGGCAAGTCGACAGTGACGACCAAACTGAGGAGAAGTGGCGAAGTTCAATGCCCTCAAACAGGGTCATCGTGAGGATCAACCTCAACAGCGTCCAACAACAAAAGCAGAAGCAGACGGACCTAATCTGGTCGCATTTACGAAGCGGTTCGTTCCTTTCATTCCAACTGATTTGCTTTGTCGCTTGCCTGGGGGGTCGGTGGGGGTGGTCGTCCTGCTGGACGGGCTGGATGAGCTGCTCCCCCCCAGGAGGCCACGATGCTCCGCCTCCTCCACAAACTCCTCCTCTCCCCACACGAAGCCAAGGAACGACGTTTCATGAGCCTCGTCCTCCGTCGCCCCGACCTCCGAGAATCCCTGCGCCTGGAGAAACTGTTCCTCACCACGCGCCCCCACCTCCGCAGCCTCGTGGAGGAGGAGTTCGGGGTCTCCGCCCACTCGCTCCTCCCACTCCACCCCGAAGACGAAGAAATTGAGTTCCTCTCGAAGGAAGTCTCCGGGGAGTTCGAATTGAGTGAAGAAGAAGCCGAAAGGAAACTGAAGTCGCTTCGTTTGGTTTATTACTCGGGAGTTGATGGAAAACCCGCCGATGCTGTTCCTCTTCGCCCAAGTCATCAAACACGGCGGAGGGGGAGGAGCCTCGCGTGATTGGGACCTGTTTTCCCTCTACGAGAGGTTTCTGGTGGCGAAGAAGGAGGCGGCGGACCCCACCCACCCAACCACACGGGAACGCATGCGCAGTCTTCTCGAAGAGAACCTCCCCTTCTACACCGCAGCCACCCTCACCCAACTCACCGAAGGAAAAGAAAACCTGGCGAAAGTTAGTCCCATTTCCCAATCCGGAGAAGAGGGAGGAGCCAACTTTCCTAATTGCCCCACACTCAAAATAACATTCAGACTTACTTGAAGGCACAGACAGTTGCAGCAACAAAAACAACCTGCAATTAAAAAGCCATCTTCCTTCTTCGTTCTTTTCTAATGTCAATGTAAATTCACCTTACAGCGTCACTCTACCTTTCACCTCTTGAAACGTACTGCATGAACATCGACCACTACATCCCACATGACGAGGATGTCACCAGAGACTTAAGCACTGATGAAATGACCAAACTCCGCAAGTCTCCGATTCATTCATTCAATCTCTCTAAACTTTAAGGCTTGGGCAATTTACTTAAGTGAAGACTAAAGAAATCTCTCTCCTAAATGACAATGGAAGTCCCGTCATTATTCATTCATTGTCTTCACATCATTCCACTTGACACAAACACATTTAACTATTTAAACATAATCGTGCATTGTCCTCATCTGTGCCAATAATAAACTTCACCTTTGTGCCTCTGGCCGTATCGATTCCTAAATGCATTCAAGATTAAGTCAGTGGGCTTCTATAATTTATAATGAAGCAGCAAGGTTCACACAGATTCACTTGTGATGAGTGAGTATGCATCTGTGTCAAGGCCAAGTGACTCGGAATGTGTACCACTAAATAAGTAACACACACACACACAAAGTGTAACCATGTAGGTAAGTGACCCATGCAACCGTACACAAATATTTGCTTCGCACACGCAAGTGACTAGCTCCTCAGCCTCGGCCTCCTCACCACAATCTCATCCAACCAGCTTGAATTATTCTAACTGTCGCCGCCAGAAGACGAGTAATTCAAAATATATAAATTTAGTTTGTAAATCAGTTATGTTAAAGATATGAGTGTGCTGTACCGCCGCGGCCCAATGTTGTGGTACCGCCGCGGTACGTGTGTCTGTTCGTTTAGTACGTAGAGAAGTAGTCGTCGTGGTCGGGTTTGTATGAGTGCGCGTAAATTAGTGTCGTGTGATAGGCTAAAACGTGATGCGTAGTATTTTTGTTGTACGTAGGATAACGTAGTATGTAAGTCGGCGGTTAGTTCTTTATGTTTCTTTGTGTTGTATTGTAATTCCCTAACTTGCACTTTAGTGTTCGGCGAGTGTAGACGTGTGAATCTAGCTCTCCGTTTAAAGTTCGAAATAAATTGTATTGAGCGTGACATTAGCGATTTACAACCGTTCTTTGTCACCACCCAACTCTTGTCCCCACGTAGGTTTGTCATCGGAGAATTTCTAGCTGCACCCGGGCAGTTACACTAACCAAGTGGAATTCTTCTACGCGCGTCTCCTGACAGCCCCCACCACGCCTCCCAATCTACTCCCACTACTCCTCCTTAGGGAACGAGAAGACATGGAAACCATCTGGGAGAGATTCTTGGAGGGACGTCCGTTTCCCCTGTTGGGGGATGAGCTCCTCTCCTCCTCCGTCACCCTCACCCACCCCCCATTCATCAACGCAATCATCTCCGCCGCAGCTGAAGAGAAGAATGGTGGATTGCGGGAGTGGCTCACCTGGAGGGACCCCCTGTGGATTCGTCGTAACCTCTTCGCCCTGCGTAGAGGTTACGACGTAACTTACCCGTAACCTTTGTACGTCATATTTTTCACTTTTTATTTCTACGGAACAGGACTTGTCCAAACCATTAATGCATTACTCACACAAGAAAGCAAGAGTACATCAAACCCAAAGGGAAATGTAAGGAAATCAAAATAAATAAAATCAGATGAGAGGGGATTTGGGATATTCTTGTCCGTCTACTTCGTTTTCTTCATCAACCTTGCAAAGTGAGTATGGTACTTGCGAAGCTTGACCCGTGGTACTTCACAATCGTTTGGTCTCTCAGGTCAACAGACCTTCTCTCTTCTACAATTGAGTTACTGGAGAGTCTTTCGATTCCTATAAGAATCCTGCTGAACTTGATCGTAGGCCGATAGTGCTGTTGGGTCTTTCCGTTAATACTTACAAGTTTCCACTTGGTTCTAAAATCTCTCGGTAAAACTCCAAAAGTTCTACAAAACTCAAAGAATCTTCACAAAATTTCAAATCGCATTAATTATCTTCACGTTCTTCTTACATGAGCAATGCCTGTGTTAGACATAATCACTTTCATGCTACTGGATGCACACTTTTAATAAGCAAACTAGGCGAGTAATTAAAATAAGCTTTAGCAAAATAAGCTTTTAATAAGCGAGTAATTTAAAGCAAAGTTTAGATCAGGCCTCATAGATATTTGCACACATCCAGAACTCATTCAACCACTTAACTCGTCCGGCTTACACAATGCACAGGAGTTTCTACACGTAGAAGGTAGTAGACATTTTTTAAACAATAAACTAAATATTCGGTCATGGGATTTTCAATCAACAGTTTTTGAATTTCACTGTCAAACAGAATCTTTCACAATAATCTGTTTAGACTATTTATTTTATGAACCGAATTTTTAAAACAGATGTGAAGTAAATAATCTTAAGCAATTAATTAAAACTCTAAATCCTCTGTACACTTCTTTTACGTTAACATTTACTTAGCTTTTTGTCAATAATTAACAAAAAAAATAAGTATTGTACTCTGTCTGTTTGCTCTAGACAATATGGTGTTTGCTTACAAGGAAAAACAACACGATGGTATTTTAAATAAATACAACTTTGCTTGGGCGAAGCCTGTCTATTCAATAAATTATTCAGCATATGGCTGGGGACAATCAAGCAGAGGTTTACATGATTGACGTATGATGTGCACAAACAAACTTGGCTCTTAGGTAAATTAAAAGTTTGGCGTATATTCTGCGATGGTATTATATGCCACGCTATGAAACAAAAAAATTATTTTATTGGTTTCGGTGTTGCTTGTTTTGACATTATTAAACTTTTGCTTTAGATTCGTGTTATATCAACTACGAGTTATCTTCAATGTATTAAACTATAAAGAGCTGGAAAGGCATCACCTTGATATTGATCACTACGAAACCTTTCTGCTTACTGCCCTGCAGCATTTCGAGGTGCGCCAGCATACTGAACAACACGCCTACTTTAATCTTTATGTTCACAAGCTATCGAATTTTTGTAAATGTTGTCTACCGGACACAAACCAACGTTTTAACCTTTTTCAGATAGCCAGAAGTCTTACAGTAATTTGAACGTTTACTTATAATATCAGTTGTGAGTCAAGAGGACATCCAGACACAGTAGCATTGGTGATCATTTTGAAATTAGTCCATTCACTACAATTTTAATGGAGGTTTTAAACAGTGATTGTGTTTCAGCTATTTTGTAAACGGAGGAATGGGTTTTTTGCAAGCTGAAGCAATAGTAAGTGGAAGCAAAAAACATATTAACTTTTATTAGATACAGCCGGATTTTGAACCAGAGCAGTTGAAGAATGAATCCAAGCAATATATTCTCTAATCTTCTATATTTTTCGAATTGCGCGATCCACGCTGTCAACTACGCTCAATTAGACATGGATGGTCCTCTTTCTGTCCCATTATTTTTGTCGCGCTACAAATGCACCAATTGGCATCCAGACGATGTAGACGGTGTGCGGAAAAGAAGCTCCACTTTTGATCATTTGTCCAACATTTTTTATCCTGCAGAGAAAGCCGCACCAAAACGTGTACGAAGGCGCATAAAACAAAACAGAAGGTCCTACGAATACCATCTGGTGTTTAAGATGAAGTGGACCTGCTTGGTCCAGTTCTACTTGTATCCGCCTTGGAATAGACGGACAGAGCCGAATATGCTAAAATTATGGGGACTTGAGATTCCCCCGGAATTTAGGGATTTTGGTGTAGCACCATTTCCCAATTTAATGTGTCTCCTGTCCAAGAATTCAAAGCAATATGGCCAATATTGCAACAAACTTTCATTTGAAGAAGTTGACGTGAACTCAAGAGAAGCTTATCGGTTTCTTGTGACTGACAAAGGAATACGAGAGCACCCGTCTTGGATCTACAGGTCTGTTTGAATGAGATACACGGCTCGAAATTACGCTGGTAGTTTTCTTTTCCATATCGTTACAAAAACGAGGATTCTTAATATCTCAAGAATATACCTCGTGTGTACTTACTGCTTATATAATAAGCCTTCAAGGCAGGAAGTTTCGCTTGCAGAAGCCAAAAACAGGAAATGGATTCGACGCATGGTCGATTTTAAATTTAGGTTTCGAAGCAGTTGGCCAATATTTGCAGTGTTCCCATATGCTGGAAGATTTGAGAAGTACTTCTTGGACCCAAGCAAAATGGTTTTCAATGCACTTTTTCCAAACATTTCAACTGATTACCCGTTAGGTCGAGATGATTTTGGATCGTTATATTATAAAGCTAGACAGAATGTGCTCGAGACTCACAAACTTGCTGAAATTATTCCGAAAGAAGGCTGGTGTGAAAGATGGAGAGTACAGTATAGGAATCCAAAATATCATGAACATCATTTGGAATTCCCGAGAATTACAGTGGAAAAGGGTAGCGTATACGAACCCATTAGTGGAAACGTTGGGTTAATAATAGAACGGGATTACAGTACATTTATGACTTGCTTGTTGCCCAAATTTGAGAGCGTTTCTTTTAATGGGTTAACGTCTGCCTTTGACATATGGACCTGGTCACTTTTAACTTTTGGTGAGTATTTTTATTTCTTAAAATGGAAGCTTGACCTTGAGCTTAGTCACACTCATTTGTACTTATACTATAATCGTACTATACCTTAAAAAAAATTTTTTGCCTAGGTTTCATAGTATTCCCGGGATTTATGCGCGAATGGATTATTTACGCATCACCTTTATTAAACGTTCCAAAACCCAGACAATTTCAACCTTTAAATGGACTTATATTTACTACAAAGATTTTGCTTGAACAAGGAACGAGCACAATAGACAACCCGAAGCAGGTCACACACATTTATTTCTTTGGAATTGTCCTAATTCTTGGTAGCTTGGTTCTAAGCAATGCTTACAAGGGCGATAATATCGTTCAATTGACAGCTCCGTTGCAAGAAAAGGTCTACAAGACGATGGAAGACGTCCGGGAGGGTAACTTAAGCATTTACAGCTCTGTTATAGAACTCTCCAGTTCACCACTAGGAATGCTCGACAATACAGATCTTAAAAAATCTGGATCCGATACATTTCTTGAATATATAGAAGATGCAACCAAGTTCTTTGACACCCTCGCTGGTACAAATGACTTTTCAGCACATTTTTCGAAGATACTCGGGAACGAACCGAGGTCATTCCTGTCGTTACCTCAGATGGATAATATACGGTGCAGAGCGCGCTTTCAAAATGGACACCGTGTTACTGAAATCTGCATTTGGCACAAAGAAGGATTCAGTGCTTTGAAGGTACTTGCACGGTGCAACAATATAGCCTACGTTGGGGAAAAAAACTTCTTACTTTACACTCTGATCCCGGCTAATTAAAATCTTCAAAAAAATGCGACGTATACAATATCATCTCAAAATATTCTGGAATCTTCAAAGCGGATCTTTTTTAAGAATTTTGCCTCACCTTCTTTGCCTCTACGAGCAAGTTACTTAAAGACCTCGGGAATTGAAGAAATGTTGCAGAAAAGGAATACTCAGCAAAAATCTCTCCGTTCAAGGAGTAACTCTCACGGTACCTATACAAATAATGTCGTTAAAGTAAGTCAGAATTTTGATCAGGCAGCCCAGGTTAGGAATTTTAAACCAATAACCCTTCGGGGGAACATTTTTGCACTTTTCTTGGTTTTACTTGTTCTTCTGTTAGCTTCAGTTTTCATCTTTCTGTTCGAGCGTCCTATAAATTACACAATTATAATTGGAATCTTCTCACCTTGAATGATAAATTTATATCATGCTTGTGTTATCGTCAACATCAAAAATGAAATGTATTCACGGAGTTGAATCTTCGACTAAATGATAGATTATAATGTAGTTATACTATAATCGTACTATACCTTAACATGATTCTTTTTGCCTAGGTTTCATAGTATTCCCGGGATTTATGCACGAATTTCAATTAAACTCTAAGTTAAACAATATTCGACTACGTACAAAGACTATTTCTTATGACCAGTTGGCCTATCTCCATAGCACTAAAAAATGCCCTTCACGCGCGCTCCAATGAGAAACGAGCGGTGGACAAAGACGGGTCGCACTCCTGCTTGCCCTATCTATACACACTATGAATACACTGTGCTAGGCCGCTTCGCTTCCCTAGCATCATATAAAACAAATCCAAATGTTTTGCCTAGCCTTAAACAAATAGAGGTACATAAACTAACCTCAACACACGTACAAACACCACGTGTAATTAGTTAACTACAAATTCGTAAGTACATGTAGATTCCATCATATAGCCCACAATTCATCTAATAATAATGGCAATAATAATTACTTAAATTAATACCAACTGACTACAAATAATTCATTCAAAATTTTAAAATATCAGACCTAGCCTTTCACAACGTTACGGCTTATAGGAAATATTAGGGTGTAAGGCTAGGCTCCCTTGCTTTCCATGTCATCTTTACGGGATTTGCTGCTAAACGTCTCCACAATTAATTAATTCTTCAAATCATGACATAAATAAATTGTAATAATTGGCTAATAATTCATTTAAATACACTAGCACTATTATAAATTAATGTCGTAAATAAGGCTACTAACAACGTAGCAAATAAATAAAAACGCATATTAGCCTTATGTAACGTTGAACCTTATGGGAGAATCCTGCCATAAGGCTAGGCTCCCAAGCTTCCTTATGGGAAAACCTACACAATAAGGCTAGGCTCCCCTGCTTATGGGAAATCCTATGCCATAAGGCTAGGCTTTCCTTCTTCATATACAACCTTACGGGTTTTGAGGTTGAGTTCTTTCTTTTGGGTTCTCACTGACCTTCTCTTGTTGCTGACCTCCCTGACGTCCCCACAGAGAGACAAGGAGAAGGTGAAGTGAGACTGGAGTGACGTTTTACTCTAAAGTGGCTACGGCACTAGTGTTTGCTTACTTTTTTTTCACACAACACTCAACCGCGCCCCGCCGCACCCTCCACGCTGTGTTTGTGCCGCTGTATCTCGGCGAAAACGCAACATTCGAGAAATTGGCTTCTCACAAATTTAAGTTAAAGGTTAGTGAACAAGTAAGTGGCACCAAAGTTAAAAACTAGCTTAAGTCGTCAAGAAAGTTTTATTGTAAGTTGCATCAAAGCAAACGTAAGTGCCAATTGTTAGGTTAATTAGTATTTAGTCAGTTGTTCAGTTAACTCTTATTAGTTAACTCTCATTAATTTTCATTGTTCAGTTTACTCTCGAACTATTTAGTAGTAATTCATTCGGTTTTACTTAAAATGTCTACCTCGTAATTCAGTGTGCAAATGTCACTCTATATTGCTTAATATAGAGTTTTATGTTATTTCATAATATTCCTTTAGTGTGGGAGACATATTACTATTAGTGTGTATTATAATATTAACTAGTGTGTAGTATAATTATAAAATGCCATTAAATGTGAAGTATAATTAGAAAATGCCATTAAATGTGCAATATAATTATAGAAATATAGTGTGTAGTATAATTATAGGAATTTAGTACGTAGTATAAATTATATTGCATAGTGCGTAGTCAATTCCTTTTACCCACTTAAAAAGATCTTTTTATCCAGGTGTGGGTCGCGACTCATTTAGAAAGATCTATTGTCCAGGCGTGTCTTCCCATCAGGGATTAATGTGCGTATAAAAAGGCAGAACAAACAGTTAATCGATAGCAGTGAGTGATACAACCCTGCTCTGAAACTTTTTGTGTCCTCTGGGACTACTAGTTTTTTAGACTTGCGTTGCATTTCATAAAACCCCGATTCTTTCCTTTCCGACATTTCTTATTGTTTTGAACCGAATTTCTCATTGTTTAACTCCGAATTTCTAATTTTCCCAATTGTTCCGTTAATTACCAGCCTAGACATTGTTTCAGTCATATTGTTACTCAGTTAGTCCTTCAGGTTCGTGGGTAATATTAGAGTTAAACGCGGGAAGCAAGACAGCTGAGCTTAAAACAATCTCTCTCCTATAATTTTAATTAAACTTGGGTTTCAAAGTGAGCTAGTGTCGTTGTGCAAGTGCTACTTGAAGCGCCGGTGTATCAAGAGGTGTGTTTGAGTGGGTAAGAGTGTCAAATTTATTCTGGATCACTCAATTTTTACAAAATCAATTAAGTTACTGCTGTAGCTATTAAGGAGGGAAGTCTTCCTTTGTTATCGTCGCCTCACAAAGCCAATCAAACACATCCGTAAGACCGTTTTTAATTACTCTTGCACACTTGCACAGCTAGCTGGATTAAGTGCATATCATTATACATCTTTCATTTGCAATTAATTCAGAGGTGCAATAACGCAGTTCATTGTGCACCATTGCGTAACCTCACCGCATACAGAGGTGCAATAACGCCCTTCATTGAGCACCATTGCGTAACCTCACATCATACAGAGGTGCATTCACGTTCTTAATTGAGCACTTTCGCGTAACCAATGTTAAGAAGCAGGGTAATAGAAATCAGATATTAACTAACTGAGAGTACTTCGTCACAAGTCGCTCATTACTATAACTGTGTTATACGGCTTCTATTTACTGTCCTTCTATTTAACTTTAATCAATTCTATCCTCGTAAAATTTATCATGGGGGATGCTGAGGCCACATTACGCCATTCCGAACTACTAAAAGCCATCACTAGTAGGAATGACAAGTTGGATGCGTTATGTGTCAAAATAAACCAGATTGACGAAGAACAGAAGAAGATGAAGGACCAGTTTGTAAAACATCAAGTGGAAGTGGATGACAAAATCGCTCATGTAGCTGAGGACCTAACCAAAAGTAAAGAAGCCATGGAAGAGATGTTTCAGGAAGAGAGGAGACGTGCCGTAAGAATGGCGAATCTTGTGCTTCTTGGTGTACCTGAGACTGGAGATGGACTAATTTTGGCCGGCAACCTTATGGAAATCATTGCTCCTGGGACTCAACTCCCTCT
>JAQGAC010002297.1:0-10708 GCA_034696585.1 Isotomurus maculatus
ACATACTCCTAATCTGTTATTGCAGATAATGCAGATGCAGTTATTGTCCGGCCTTCTGGAAACAAAGCTAACATCACCTGGTCCCCTAGTGTTAAGGACCAGGAGATGCTGTCAGGCCAAGGAGTCACTGGAAAATTTGTTGTGCAATACGACATCAATCGAGAGACAAATTCTGGGGAGATATTGGTAACAAATTTTTGGTGAATCCTTAATCCACTTTCAGTCCCGTTAGATTATAAACTTTGATTCCGTTTGTTAAGCTGATGGAAGGCTACTTTGTCCACTTCTTTGCCCCTGAAGATTTACATCCTCTCAGAAAGCATGTCGTCTTTGTGTTAGACATTTCTGGAAGTATGAATGGTCGTAAGATGAAACAACTGAAGGAATCACAAAACAAAATCTTAGATGATCTTTCTTCTGAGGACTTCTTTAACATCATCACTTTCTCCAACGATGTTTCTGTATGTGTATATATTAAGTTAGTTAATTAATTGACAAGTTAATTAACACCATAGCTAAAGTTGTTTGTACTGTGTGAAGCTTTGGACTCCACCTTCAGCCGACCTTCCAGCGAATACTAATACTAGGTATATACGTAGTGTCATAAATCGTGGAAGCCTTACGGAGGACAACAGTCGACCTTACCCAGCAACAAAAGAGAACATCTTGAAGGCCAAGGCTTTCATCGATTCCCTTTCTGCCGACGGAGGGACCAATATTCACGACTCAATCATCACTGCACTCAACCTCACCAGGAGAATCAAAGATGCCAGGGATCGAACCTTGGATGCGGAAGTCACTCCTGCAGGAACTCTTCCAGCAAATGTCGAGTCCCTCATTATGTTCTTAACTGACGGACAACCAACAATTGGCGTTACTGATCCCGCTCGCATTCAGAAGTTAATCCAGTCTGCTAATGCTAATCTAACGATCCCGATTTTCTCCCTGGGATTCGGAGAAGGAGCAGACTTTCCTTTCCTCAAGAAACTGTCTCTGCAGAATTACGGATTCGGGAGAAAAATATACGAAGCTTCAGACGCTGCCATTCAACTCAAAGGATTCTACAATGAAATTGCATCTCCATTGTTGTCCAAAGTTGCTTTCAACTACACGTCTCCAGCGTATAATATCTCAGACGTCACTCTCACAGATTTCCCCACAATCTTCCACGGGAATGAAATTGTCATCGCAGGAAAGTACACTCCTTTGGCCACTCCAGAACTATCCGAAAATGCAGAAGGGAGATCCATAGAAAAAATTGCACCACATGCGCCCGTCTTATGTGATGACATCTTTCTTCAGACCAGTGCCAATGGGTTATTTATCCCTATTAGAAATCCGCTGGAAGTGTCAATCTCTGGATCTGGGCGACATGGAGTCATTGACTTCGACAGGCCAGAATTTTTTTATGGATTTTATCCCAATTGTATTTTCCGTCCCATACGACCAAACCCAACTCCTCCACCAAGCCCAACTCCTCCACCAACTCAAGAAGACCAATTTCTGGAACGACTTTGGGCATACCTGACAATTAAGCAGTTGATTGACAGAGACATTAAGGGCGAAGAACTGTCGAAAGATGAAGTCGAAGAAGATCCAAACCATGGTGAACCTGTGTCTGCCAATAAAGGAAATGTGACGAAGAAAGAAACTCCCAAGGAACAAGCCATTAGGTTGGCTTTGAAGGTAAATAGCTACTCATTAAACTTATTAGCTGAAAGGATTAAACTATAAAAATCCTGTGTATTCAAACTGTTATGCTTAGTACAAATTCGTCACCCCATTTACATCGCTGGTCGTTGTGAAGCCCAACAGTAGCGATGTGACCGACACAGTTTCATCGGATACCAAGCCACAATATACAAGCAGCCACGCAGGTAACTTTTAAATCACAATTTGTTCCTAATGGATATACTTACACATTTTCAAATACGACGTTAACTAAATATCCCGTTACGGTTTTTAAAGCAGCTGTGCATGGTATGTTGGCGCCCTTTCTTGCGATGATGCCCCCTCGAGTGTTGCCGATGCAAACCAAGCCATTTGTCTCTACAGGATTTACTTTTTTCTCTTCTCCAATGAGGCAGACCAGCCGCTTTCCAAGTGTAATCAGTAGTTCCCTGCAAACAGGTGATTCAGGATGGAAACATAAAAACGAATATAGCTATGAGGCTGAGGCCGAATCGTCCTCAGAAGAACATTCTTCTCCCGCATCCAGCGAGATGACGTCTGTCGCTTCAACGTCATCAGAGTCTCCTCTCTCGCTCAGCAGCATCAAATGGTTCAATCCGAAATTTCTCACTTTGAGGATAAACGAAACTGAGTACAAAATCGCTCTAAACAACACCACGGTAGGCATTCCTGGAGATGAATTTAAATCCTTTCCTGAATAATTAATTGAATCAAGTAATCAAATGAATTTTCCACGCAGAGTGGTGATGATGAAGGCAAACCCTGTGAAATCAAGAATGAATCTGGATCAATGACCGGACAATGTCAGCATTTGAGGGATTGTGTCCAATCTGCGTTCATCGAAAGTATCCACACTTTCACCGACAACTACTTTTGCCCCATTAAGTCTCGCACGTAAGGACGTTTCCGTACTTTTGTTTGTTTTTCAAATTTAAATTTTTTGGAGGTTTTCAAGGAATATATTTTGAATTTCAGGTCACCTTCTGAAAACTTGGTTGGTGTGTGCTGTCCACAAAAGAAACGAGGCACAGAGTCATTCTATTCGAGTTTGCTGTCCATTTTTTCCGTCAGTGGATAATAGCATGTATTCTAGAAATCTAACTAGCATCATGAAGGGTTTATGTAGCCAACTAGATAGAGATTTTTTTCTTCGAGTAGAAATAAAAGTAGTTTGTTGAACAAGACAACAAAATTGACAACTGGACTAGACGAAACAAGCAGATGTCACGTTATCATAACCAAAGAAACTCTGAATCCTTCAATATTTGCATTATCTGATTTTCGTAAATAAAATAGTATCATTTCCCTACAGCGCATAAAACGAATTTTGAAGATGGTTTTAAAAACATTTTTAAAGCCTCAGTGTGCCTCAGCACCAGTCCCCACAATATGTTCCTGCGAGGCGGCCGTAAATCGATTAGAGTTAACGTGGTTTCTTCCCACAAACAACAATCCATCGAAATTGTCGACCAGGTGGACGTCGACATGTCGACGGTTGTGACCTTTCGACTGGAGGGAATGTTGGCGGACTCGGTCGTTTCTCTTCAGGCTGCCAAAGTGGAGTCACCCGGAGGATTCCTGGATCGCAGGGAAGATTCCGAACGTCCGTTGCAGTGCCTCTCATCTGGGTAACTGAGATTGCTTTATTGCGAAATATTCACAGACCATTCAATTGGCCTTTATAAAACAGCAACTGGTTGCAGGTTTTCTCATAATCGGGAGTTAGCGGTAATGAATTATCGGGATGCCTCACCGTGTCCGGTGGAACCGGACTATGTGGACTTTACCGCAAACTTCGCCGTCTTAAAGGACTGGTCGTTTGGTCGACATCCCCAACTCGTCTTCCTTGACTTTGACAAGAAGACTTTGACAGAGGAAAACGGAACTCTAATTGTGACGAAGAGTTTCAACCGGTTGAAGGAATCTGGGACGTACGTCGTCAGTGGAGCCACTTTCAATTCGAAATCAGGAAGAACCGTGTTTTCAAATTCACCAGGTTTGACAATCCTTCCTCCTCCAGTGACTTTAAGCGTGTCTGTGGCTCCCTCAGTTCTTTTTGGAGCGACAATCGAAGTAGTTGGCTACGTGAAAAACAACCTGGCAAGTCGCTTTGAAGGACACGTGACGCTGCGTTCAAAGGAAGGAGGGTCAACTGAAGTCATGGAGAAATTTGTGATGGTTAAGCCAAACGCGTACACAATCGTTATGATGAATGTGACGCCAGAAATGATTGGCGACATCTTTGTTTCACTGAGTTCGAATATTTCCAGTCGACTCACTGCCACAAGAAACGTGAGCGTCCTTCCATTAAACCGAAATTCATAAATGTATTCTGGAAAGATTCATATAATAAATTCACTAATTCCCCTCGTTGGATTCACTTGCGTTCATTAATACGAATTTCAACGAATTATCACGAAAAACCACACGAACATTGCTTTATCGTTAGATTCTAGCATACTTAATCCCCAATTAGTACAGTCAAGATTTAGGCCCAATTTATACTCCGGCATCAAAATGGAATTAAAGTGAAGAAGGGCCATTCCTGGAAGATCGCTCTCCCTGGAAACTAGGGGATAGGGTGTTTTCAGCTTACGACCGGCTCTTTTTGACAATAATCTCATTTTGATTTCGGAGTATAAATTAGGGGTTAGCGTTAGGGATAAATTGCATGTTTTCTGCAACTTCATTTAAATATTTTCACCCTCACTATCAAATTTAATTTTTCTACAGACAGGTAAATAATCATTAGCTTTTTAAGGTCGTTAGCAATTTTGAAAAGATTTACAAACTGCCAAGGCAAAGAGGTTGTGCTGAAAGAATGTGTATTAAAAAACAGGAAACTTTTCTTTGCACTTCTCGGTAAATTAAATTCCCAGACTAAAAGCTAACGGTATTCATAAACAAACAATTCGTGTTTATGCGTAGTGGAAAGGGTGAGTATGAAATTAAGAACTGGTTGAAGTGAATGAGAGACATTCAGTTGCTGAAGAAGATAGTTGATGTCGTCTTTGGAAATAACAAACTGGTTTTACGGCTGACCTCATCTGCCTACGCGGAAAAGGCAACAGGATCCTTTTGGCAAATCTTCTTACAGGTCAAGTTCCTAAGGAGAGAACAAGTCTTCCGCATCAGTCTCCCTTCTCCATTTGGTATTAAAGCAGCTGTTTTTTGAACTCCTCAGACAATTACGGGAGTAAAATGAGTCTCTTATCGATTTTGCTGTGTGCTGTCAGTTCGGTGGGTGTGGCTGGAGTGGAGGCGGAGATGTGTCGGGGGAGGCCTGTGGACCCTGCGTAAGCAATTTCATCTTCAGAGAGACTTCACTGGGGAAGGTGTGGAATGGAGATCTCCAAATTCTGCTGAGTTTGGCAGTCTTAAGTTAAGATCTTAATTTAAGAAGTCTTAACATCCCCAAGTGAACTCCCACATCTCTTTTCTCAGTTCACTGACCTCCAGAGTGACCTCATTCTTAGCAGAAGTCACTATTGAGGTCAATGAACTGAGGAGTGTGGTCCTGAGTGTGAGTGACATCTGCTGTGGAACCGCGGACTTGGTTGACAAGGCGAGTCTCCATGTAGACATCTGCAGATAACGAAGGAAAAGAAACAATCATCTGAAATCACACAGGGGTCGGTGTCTCAGAAGAACTTGGAGGGCATCTACGGTACTTTAAATCAGACAGCGGTGGCGATGGAAGTTGGAACTCTGCTTCTGAACAAAGCATGACAATTTGTTTCGATTGATGATAATACGTGGATGCCCTCAGGATTCTGTCCACACTTGGGACCCTAAACCGTCAGGAAAGACGAGAGTATAATTACCTTGCCCGGCTCCAACACGTGCGACAAGTTCACTGTTAACTAAATGGATAACATTGAATTCAGGAAAATTCCTCCACTAGCGTATCTTCACGATTTTGATTTGAACAACCTTCCCGCGTAGACGCTCACGTTTTATTCCGTCGGTTCAAAAGAAACAGAATAAAGCCTAGTATTGACTTCTAGTTTTTATGAGTGAAATATTTCGCAGTATTTTTTTGCAATGTGAAAAAAGCTGGAGAAATGAAACACTGCTTGAGTGCCAGCTTTCACCAACCTTTAATTGCGTAGTATTCACTTCCACCATGAGTAAACTTTCTTTGAGGGAAAAGTATTCTTTGGTAAAGCACTTTTGATTTTTAGATTAGCAGAACCAAAAACTGTATTATGGTCTGATCTTTACGACAATCAAATAAGTAAACTGCGTAGTTTTGGAATTTACAAGCTGTATCCGATTTTTTATTCATGTTTAATACTCTTGCTATTTAAAACGATGTCGAAATTGCTAAAAAATTCAATGATGTAAAAATTGTTTGTTTACAACTGCGAGATGTAAGCAACAACACTAAACGATTAGACATTTTCATATCATACCTCTTTTAAGCCGCTTTCACTGATTCCACAGTGAAAAGAAGAGTCAAAATTTTAATTTCACTAGCGAGCAAAAAGGAAGGGGGAAATGGGAAGTGACAAAGGGAGCGAAAATTTTTGCTAGCCAAAGTGAGTATTACAAAGCGAAAAAGCAGCGAAATTTGGGGTTTTTAATTTCACTTGCCCGTTTTCACGCGAAAAGTGGCTAGTGAATACTGACCTTAAGAAACAAAAGCATATTTGCCTTTGCGATTGGAAATAAAAAATTTGCAGATTTTATGTTTACACTCAATTTGATGATTAAAAGGCACCCATGCAATTTTTATAAAATATGAAAAACGTTTTAAAAATTGTTCAGTCAAACTTTAGTGTGTTTTCTCCACCACCCGTTTACACCTAGGCGCAACAAATAGTGTATGCAATGCGAAAGTTTATCTTTCACAATCAGGTTCCTTCCCATGATTTTCAGAGGAAGAGAGGAAGGAGGAAATTTAGAGAATACGAGAACAATTATTTATTGTTAGAAATCTTAGCAACTTTTTTAAAAAATGCGGCAAAAAAGGAAATTTACTATAAAAGACTTTCAATGGAGCGCCCTAATAGTTTTTCACGCATCCGAGGACTTTGATTGTCTCTCCAAGGCAGCCGACGTAGGGGCTGACCCGCTCAGCGTCACTGGAGACGGCAGAATCGTCAGCAACGGTGAATTAGACAAGGCCGTCCTTCCCGATTTCGAATTAAAAGTCGCTCCACTGATTACGTGCGTCCCAAACTCCGTCAATCGGTCGAACTTCTTCGTCACTGTTGGAGTTCCCTTGTCTTGCGTCGAAGTCTTCCTGTCGAAGTCGAAGAAGACCAATGAGGAACGGCGAGCGAAACGTTTCTTTTTTCCGATGTCAAAGTTGGCAGAGATGTGGACATCTTCTGAATATCCATCTCCCATGGAATAACCTTCGGCATTCTTACGATTACCCAGATACCTTATCAAGAATCGACAGTTTAAATAAATGGAATGAAATAATATTGAAGCAATAAAGTTTAGTGTTACCCATCCCGGTGGCATGTCATGGGCTGTTCGTCTTGTTCAATTTCTTCGAAATATCCTCCGGGTGACTCCATCTTGGCTGCTTGTAGGGAAACAATCGAGTCCGCCAGAATTCCATCCACCTGGTCGACTTTCCTGATGTACTGCGGTCCAAAGGCCGGAACTAGATTGATGGTAATTGATGTAATGTCTCCTTTCTTAGTGTTGGCGTATAGATTTGTGCTGAGGCCATAGACTGTCAGGGTCAGTGACCCTTCGCTCACATTTCGGGGGACCTTAAGATCAATGACCTCGTCTAATGGTCCTCCTTCCGGAGTAAATGAGAAACGCTGAGAAGCATAAATTGAATTAGAGGAGGCAAAGATGGCGTTGACGCTGCCGTAGGGAACACACGACCACAAATGAAACCGCACGACGTCTCCTCTGCGAATTATCCGCGCAGATTCAACAGGCGTCACGTGGATTCTTCGAAACAAACCGTCTGAACGCTCCGCCTCTCCGGCCTGCTCGTCTGCAACGCTAACTTCCACGCGAATTCCGTTACCCCGGGGGGAGGAGGCGTGGCTGTTGACTTCCCACTCGAGCCTCACCACCCCATTTGGGGGAATGGGGAGGGAGAAGTTGGTCGCCGTGGGACGGAGCCTCTTCAGGTTCTCCTCGGAGAGAAGGATCCTAACCTGAAGTCCCTCGGAAGGCTCCACCTCCTCCACGGAGCCTCCGTCCCTCCGCTCCACGAGGAACTGGAGCACAACGGTCGCCTGAGGGTGGGAGGAGTTTCCTCTCGGGAGAGTTTCCACTGACAGCAGGTTGACTCTGAAGAGACTCCTGTAAAACTGAACCTTGGCGAATTTCGGCGTCGTGAAGACCACGCGGTAGCTGTTGTGGACTGCGTCTCCAGGGGCGTACGTGGACTTTTCTGTCTGCACAAACACTTCCGAATTCTCTCTCCTGATCTTCGCGTGAGTCCACGCGTGGTTGTCTGTTTCCGGGTGTCCGGTCGGATATGCCGTGACGGACAAGTAGGCCGTTTTCCACGGGAGGTGACTGACCCTCAGCACCACCCTCCGCAGTTCATTGGCCTCCAAAGTGACCGTCTCCCTCACGAGAATCTCCTCCCCCGAATCCTCGTCCCCACTGCTGCGAAAGGCGAGGTGGAAGGTCACGTGGGGATGAAGGGACCTCTCCAAACTCAACACGACCTCCAACTCTCCGTCCCTCCTCACTTCATTCAGGGCCGTAACAGTGAAGAGGAATCCTTTCCTGCAGAGCTCTCCATTAAACTCTCGTCGACACGCCTCCCTTTCCTTATTCGCCAACCCTGATTCCTCAATCAACTCTTCCAGCAAGTTCCCAAAAGGCTGCACCGACTCCACATGCTTCTTCCCTGTCACTCCACCGACCACTCCCACAACCACCAACACCCACAGCAGCTCCATTTCAATTGTCGTCTCCTGAGGAATCCAAGAACAGCTGCCTCCACACTCTCCGTCCCAACTGACTCGACTGAATGAGGCTGCAAGCCTTGTTCCCTCACGAGGAACTTTACTCCTCGGAGGATTCGCGGAAAGAAGCCTCTTCTCTTTTCCACGTAGCAAATTGAGGGCAGCTCGTAGTACACAAAACCGGCTTCACACCTCAAAAGAAGTTTTTCACACCACTCCCCTCTCCTCAGCTCTCTCACTCGTGCCTCCTCAGCTTCTTCTGTCTTATTGCAACTTTCTTACAAGGACGAGTTGTCTAAGGCATCTCACACGGAATCCTACTAACCGTGACCCTAAGAGTATTACCTTTAATTGGGGTCATGATAGTAGTCCCAAGTATTTGATTACTTTGCAAGTTGCTCTTTTTCCAATAACAACAAGCAATTAACGTTCAGTTAAACCCAGATTGAATTTTGAAATGCAACGTAAAGTAATTGAAATAATTAAAGTTTGGCCAATTTTGTTTAACATCAAACTAACAAGCATTGCTTTGTGACGAATGTTAGTTTTTCCTGTTAGTTTTCATTTAATATATTTGACGGGTGTGAGGTTATAGAAAAGTGAGTGTATCATCTGGGATTGAATTAAATATTCGAAACTGCTATAAATAACTCACTGTAATGCTTTGAATGCCTTAAAGAATGTGCTGAAGGACAAGTAAACTCTTTAAGGGACGGCGTGACGCGTGACTCACACTTTAAATTTAAATGGATCAATTAGGAAAGCATAAAACTATGTGGAGGAATGTAATGATGCAATGAAATGTTTTGCGTCATGATTTAAGTGATATTAAGTTTGACTTGTAAGTGGTCAATTTGTGAGATCGATTGTGCGAGTAGCAATAGATGAGTGGAGAAGAGCAGAGGTGTGTGCGAGTGCGGCTGCTATGAGGGATCCGGTTTGGTTGGCTGACGTCACTTGGCTACGAGGAAAAGGCAACGGGACTCTTTCGTGGAATCCTCGAGGAGGTCAAGTTCCTCAGGAGAGAACAAATCTGTTGCTGCAGCCTCATTCCTCCGAGTCTATTGGGACGGAGAGTGTTGCCACTGGAGGAGATAGTAAAGTGGAAGTGGAAGACGAAGGAGGAGGGGGAGAGGCTGGCGGTTCGGGACATTTTTGAGGCGTGTGGAGGGAGTGAAGATAGTGAGCTGTGCATTGACAGATTCCTGTAGTTTGTTGGATGCTTTTTAATCAAAATCTGGGTGCGTTAAGATGCGAAAAGAAATTTCTGGGTGCATAAGATGCGCAAAACAAATTAACAAATTTTTTTTTTAATTACATTGCTAGCCTTTATCACACATATTTGATGCATTAAAGCAAGGACGATTTCATCAAACTCATATAGATTTAGAGTTTTTTAGCTCCAGCGTGAACACATTTTGGGGCGTATTAAGCCATTTTACTATGGAAATACCCAAAGTAGCATTCAATCTGCTACATTCACAACTCTGGGAAGATTTTAAATCATGGAATTTTTAAAAATTATTTATAAGTGTCACAAAAAAGGTTATTTTTTTCCAAAAATTCGCGGATGCGTTATGCTTAGTCGGGGATGCGCTAAGATGCGCTTTGAGACTTCCGGGTGCGTTATGGTGCGAAATGGGCTTTTATAAAAAATATAATTATATATTTCAAACCGTCAGGAAACGTGTGTCTTTGTGACCTGGAAACCGCATATGCTATTACAAGGATGCTTTAAGATGCGATTTGATGCGTAATGGCTTCCTTATTCATGTAGTTTTGCATCCGCCCCTGAAATCTGTCTACGCCCCTTAGATTGTGTGGTACATGCCATTAGCATTGTATTGAAAATGTGTATAAAGTACTTTCTTTGTCGATTTTAGTAGCAACCCCTGTAATAGCTAGAGATCTGAAAATTGGCATAGTTATAGTTATTTGGTTGTACATTTGTGTGGTAACAATAGTTAGTCACAATTATTGTTAATTAGTATAATTATAGCGAGTTGAAAATAGCTCGGATAAGGAATATTTGTTAAAGGACCTATAAGTTGGTCATTAGTAAGTAGATATCTTCGAAATTGTTGTGCTCACCTCGTGTGCATGCTACCTTTAATTTA
>JAQGAC010002298.1:0-10707 GCA_034696585.1 Isotomurus maculatus
TACCTTTAAATTGTGAGGAACATTGTCATTTGTAGTGTGAATAATGGTCTGGTCCAAATCAACCAACAAAACTAATTTCTTTTGCTTGAGAAGCCGTTCTTCATCTCCTTTACCGATAATCTGAGCTTGCTGTAACATAGAGATTGCAAATGAAAACAAGTTTACTTCCCCATTTCAATAATTCAATTGTGCAACACTTACTTCCATACTGATTCTGAGATCCGGAACAGAATGGATCATCGAAACCGACGCGGATGGTGCTTTGGGCTCATCCAGCTTTCGTAAATCCATTCCACACTCCGCACACATGTCCCTCATAACCGTAGGATGCGAACAGAGACCAAGAGTGACCAGCAGGGACCTACAATCACAAACAGACATGTTTTACACTCTCACAACCTAACATCTCTCCATTTCTCCTAAACAATTTGTCGTGTCTCCTTTCTTACCCTTTGTCCACTGTGTCTCCTTTCGAAACATGAAGTTTCTGAATGACTCCTGCACTCACAGCTTTAAGTCTCTTCACTCCAGGGACGGGTACTTTGTTGTCGTCCAACTCGACGTAAGACAGCATGACCTGCCCGGTCGATAGGAAGGAACCTTCCTTAACATTCCACGACTGTATTCGGGACGTCTTCTCCACAGGGAAGTTGACTTGCATCTTCGCCAGTTATCTCATGCCAATTTCGAACGTCTGGGGCTGGAAATAAAATCTGTTTTGGCGGATTCGCGATAAGTAAACAGTAAACACATCAACTTCGTTCCGTCAAATGCGGGAGGGTTTTACCTCGGCGCTTCTTTTCTTATTACGTTCAATATTCCTTGCCAATCCGGCGCAGCCTTTAGTCTCCCTTCCGGCGCTCTTTGTCCACCTGGGGTACGCCAACACATTGACCATGCGAATAACCTGCTTCCAACTTATCTGCATTACTCTTTTTCGAAATATTAATTTACTAAAGAGGAAAATAAAATGTATGAATATCACACATCACAAGTATTATTTGATGCACATAGACGACGCATTGGTTCTTTTTATTATAAGATTAGAAGTAAAATTTATTCCAATAATCAAGTACGATTTCAATTTTCAGAAAGTACAGATACGACACATTTGTTCTCATTCTTATATCTATAAAATAGACACGATCAAATATGACGTGAGATTGCGTAAGCTTGCGAACAACAAACAATATTTCAGAGTACGCACATATAATATAGTAGTGTGTATTTCTGAATTCATGATCTAAAACTTACGCACGCATATTACAAATATACTTTTACGTACCACATAAATTTTATAAAAACATATATTCTGCTACTTGACAGCGTTGACGCGGCCGACACTACGTGCGAACAAACACATTTTCCAGTTGAAAATGTATGAAATACGAAATAAATGAAACACGAAAGGATTTGCATACTGAAAGCGTCAACACGTGTATCATCATAACATTAGAAACCAAAGAAGTAAAGATGAGTTTTTGTATGTTGAAACTAAGGTGAGTGGAGCATCCCCATTCCCCGATCACTTCCTGTTTGTTGAGAACGTATCGTAGAATAGTAGTGTTAGGGTGCCTGGCAGGAGATCGGGGTGTTTGCAAGGGAGACACGCTTGCGTAAGGTGAAATTCCCAAAGGAATTTCTCCGGGATTAATATCCTTTGCTTACCCAAGGTTGATTCCATTCACATGCCGCAGAAGCCTCCTTACGAACTCTCCTTCCGTCACCAGTCTCATCTTCAAAACATTTTAAATCATTTCTAACTTTATGTCCTTAAATATTTCGTTGGAGTAAGTAGAGGGAGCATTTTAGAAGAAAGGCTACACACGTACGGTTCAACTCGAGTAATAATTTGAAGCAGAGCTGTGAGGCAAGGCGAGCTCGGGAAGATTCAACATTCAGATTGAAAAGTATACACGGAAAGGATGTGGATCCGAGTTGCAGTGGACTAAAGCCACGCACACGTGCTTTTTTCTTTCACCGACTTTCTCTCTCTGGAAATCCACCAGTGCATCTCCAGTCTACTTTCTTCTTCTTCCCATTCAACACATCTCACCATGTCCCGACGAAAGCAAGCCAAACCACGAGCTGTCTTTAAAAGTAAGTCCTACTCCTTAATTTCTTGCACCAAGTCTTAAGGTACGTGTTATACTGTTTTGCATTTGTTACGTGTAATGTGCAAGGCTTAATGAATTATGATTAGTATTTGTAAAAGTGATCGAAAAACGGTTAGTAAGCCTGGTGGTTTATGTGTAAGTAGTTTATGCATCGATTGCATGACATGTCATAATACATAACATACAGTAACGGGAATAATTAGAATAGCTGTTCATCTTTGCGTTGAGCTGTTCGACTTTCGACATGAAAGTTAACATAGGGGGAATAAATAATTCACAACGCGAGGTCTTCGGTGTTTCTTATTCTCTGAAGGGAAATGTGCCTGCCTTGTCTTTTAGTCCGATTTCAGAGTTGAGGAATAGAGACAGAGAGAGCTGAGCGAAAGCCCAGGCACCAGGTATTTTAGACAAGAGGGTTTATACTTCGGAACTCGAGACACTCCAGACATTTGTACTTTCAAGGAATGAGTGATTAGTAACAAATGGAAGGACGAATAAAGTACACAAGTACAAAGTACTCTATGGTAGTGCACTAATTATTCTTCATTCTTTAATAGCCTGCTTGTATAATTAGTCACAATCAGCTTGAGAATTCAGCAAAGGGTTAAGAGCACACACGCGCTTCCATTCGGTGCCACCTTAATTTCTAATTTTCATTTCACTTTTCACTCTAAGTAGCTCTCTGTCTCGGTACGTACAACGTATGGAGTTCAAGATCCAGAAGAAATGTAAAAGCATATCTTATTGTGCATTAATAGTCGAGTACTTTCCTGGCTTTCTAGGTGGGTCAATCTCATTCATATTTAAATTACGAATTAGTCCTTAATGGGCAACTTTCTTTGAGTTTTGTCTGTCTGTCCCAACGCTCGATGTTGTGTTGCAAGAGTTCATACCTCAAACAGAACAGCAGGGTGAAACAGGCGACAGACATGATGGTTCACTCATAAATATAATAATGATACATAATACGCCTAACTTTGAGTCACTGATACTTTCACAACCTTCGATTGTTCACATTGTTCGTACATGTGAGTGTATTTACACCAATTGTTCTCAACATCATCAAACAGATTACTGTCGCTTCTTCTTAGACTTTCTGTAATCGAACACACGGGAATAGAGATAATTTCGAAAAGAGGTACAAAGTGAATGAGGGTGAATGGCGAATGGAAGGAAGACGACAGTCGCTGGGTTGGCGAAGAACACGTCAAAAATTTCTGTCTGGTGTAATTTGGGCCGGCTACTCTCCGGGGAGCTTATTTGACTGCAACTAATGGTGGGTTGCGATATCAATCCCAATTCCGTTTCTTGGTCTCTGGAGTCCTCTTCTATAGCCTTGGGTTTCAGAGCTTTCTTCCTTTGATTAGTCCATGTACCAGACAAGCCACACATACAGAACATAAAGTCATCCTAATAAACTGTCTCCCTCTTCGTTGACTAATATCCTAAATGGATTATACATATTTTAGCACTGAGTTTGCCGCAAAAGAGATCGACTCTCTCTCTCTCTTCCCCATTCTAAATCTAAGCATTCCTCTCCTAACTAGTACCAACCGTTTGTTCAAATTAGGTATCATTAATTTCAGATTTCACCATACTCACTCGACGCAAGGCGAAAACTCCGAATCTAACTGTGCAACTGCTTCAATAGCTCACAACTCCCTGTATTTTATTCATCAATCTGCTCCATACTTCCTACGTCCTCTGGAAAGAAATGCTGAACTGCACAATCAGTCTGTTCATTCATTCACACTTATATATTCGATGATGAAAGATGATTAAGAATACAATAAGGGTTCTTCTACGACTCCTGAATTGTGAAAGGGCTATATACGAAGATATTTGATAAAAATGCTTTATGTAGATCCAGTGTAGGTTATAACCGAGAACTGACAGCTATGGGATCAGGGATTTGGTTTAAGGAAACATCGTACTCTATCAAGAAGTCGACACACGACTAAACTAAAAAAGTCTTAGGTGCTGCTGGTGAACTGAGGAAGTAGTGTAGTAGCGTAGTACTCTCAATAGTTTAAGAAAGCACTGGTAGTTGAGTGGCAGTAGTAGCACTCTGCGTGTTCTATTTTATTGCATTTGTGATCTGTAGCACTCGAAAGAGCGAGAGAGAGAGAGAGTTCGAGCAAGGGACGAATATAATGGCTTGAAACAGAGTTTATTCCTGGTTGATTTGATTTTTCCAAGAAGGAAAGGTAGCGTTTTCCCAGTTGTTGTTTATCATGGAACTCCCAAGAAACCTGTACATTATTCTTGAGATGTTCTACGGAGACAGTTTAATTAACGAGTGTGATTAGAGGCGCTGTTGTGAGAGTTAAGTCTCCATCTTATCTCTCCTGCATGTGTATAAGAAACTTCACCCTAGCTGAGTGTTCCATCTTACAGTGAGAGTCTCTAGACATTCCTCGCTTCTCATTTATCCTTCTACTCTCCTATGCATTTAAGTTACTGCCATTTTGAAACAATTCATGTGTGTACACTGTTCATCTTCACAATGCACTAAATGAACTTACACGGGTACTTTCACCAATTACACGCAGCCATACTTCATTCTTCCTCAGCGTCGCAGTCCCACACGATGTGTAAAAGAAGAAAGGGTAGAGAGTCTGGATTTACAATTTAATTCATGAAAGTACCTACGACCGACGCTACCCTTTCTGTTGTGTGTGTGTGGCCAAAGAAGGCTTATTTTGTCATGTAATCAAGGCAATGAGGGACAACTTTCACTGGGTGAAGTGAAAGCGTTTGAAGCTCGGGAAAGGATTACTCGCATAGATAATAAGAGGAAAGGTCTACTACTGCTGCATCCTTATGAGGCAGCATATATGTGAATTCATCAATTATTAGGGAAGGAGTGAGCACAATAATAATAATGTGAAAAGCTACATGGATGGAGGTGCGGCAGTAGTGGATTTGTTCATCTTACGGAGGAATTCCCAGAGCAGGTGTTCCACAGCTTTTATAGTGATTTGAGGGGAAATGCAAAAAGCACTGAATCCAATTACTAAAGGGAGTTTAAAAACTGAAAAAATGGAATGAAATGGTGGTGAAAAATCACCAGGGAAGGTGTAAGACAGAGTAAGACTCGATCTTATGGATCACGTAGAGAATTCAAGGAAGGATTGTCTGAGTTTGCATTAGGAGCGTCGTGTAGCTCAGGAGAAGGCGACACATCGCAGACAAATTGGACATTGGATGATGTTTCCCGTGACAAATTCTTGCCTCGTCCTTCTCTCTTGTCTGTCTCTTGTGTCACCTTTTCATTTGCCTACTCTCCTCGTCCCTTGACAATTCCTCAGGCTCAGCCAGAGACTGCCAACCATCCTTCATGCTTCCTTCCTTGTTGTTCTCCTATGCACTTAACCTCATTTGCAAATGACTTCTTCCAACACATCTTCACTGCCTCCCTATATACTTACACGTCTCATTTTACCTCACCCTCCTCCGTCACTACCAGTTCCGCTTTAATTCTCCCCTTGATAATGATGATGCCATGATTTCATCCATCCCACCTTTGGTGACGACTCAGTTTCTAATCAATTCTTCTATAAATCCTCTCCTTCCACCTTTCCGAAGCACATTGACA
This sequence comes from Isotomurus maculatus, assembly GCA_034696585.1. Classification (NCBI taxonomy): domain Eukaryota; kingdom Metazoa; phylum Arthropoda; class Collembola; order Entomobryomorpha; family Isotomidae; genus Isotomurus; species Isotomurus maculatus. The sequence continues at coordinate 5,716 of JAQGAC010002298.1, forward strand.
CAAAGTCTTTCCCTAGACGTGTGGTGTGATCTCCGCTGCAAGAGATTCATTGTCTCTCCACCACTGCTGTAGTTTATACTTCGCTTGCTCATCGTGATGAGGATGGATATAGTCATTTCTGCATTCAGAGGCTCTTGGTGCAAATGCCGTGTGGGGAGACAGATTTTGGGGAAGGCATGACGTGTGACCATGTTACTATTGAAGGCAAATGGAGCTTGGAGTTTAATTTTAGAGAAAAATAATCGAGTGAGAAGTGTTGTTGACTAGAAGGTTGAGGCTTTTATAAGGGTGCACAAAGGCTAGGTAGACAGGGGGTCGCAAGTTTTGGCCGGATGGATTCTCTGCAGGGAGTCGTATGGGCCCCTGGCGCGGCTAGGAGCCCCTGCAGTGCCCACCTATGGCCTCTCCTAACCCCCTGCTGTTGAGAACTCAATTCACTTACCCAAAATCTAACGGCTAGAGTGTTATCACAGCTCTATTTCAATATTATCCGATGACTCGTCTCTCTCTCTCCTTATATCAGGCTTTGTATCTCTTATATAATTTTTGCTCCTCGATTCACACACAACTATTCTCAATTATTTGGCTACCATCCGATCAACTCCACCAAGAGAACAAGTCGAGATGAGGAAACTTTCCCAAAACTTCCAGAGGAGTGTGGCACAAACGAAGGGATAAGAAGGGACTGAGTGTGTAGTGAACTCATTCAGAGATTTCCTGCTGGACTGAAGTGTGTTTTATCCAGCAGCACTTGATGAAGTCATCCAGTGTGAATAGCCACAAAGGTTGAAATTGCAGGCCTATTTGAGTACACTTAAAGAGAAAATCGAAAGGGAAATTATAAGCACCAAGTGGCAGATGATTGTCGGTCGGATATTCTTTTCCCATTCCCCCATGTAATTTTTAATCTCAATGGCTTTTACTACAGCTCATTAGAGTGATTGAATGCGAATAACAACCGAAATCAAATGTAAAGTAAGATTTAAAGCTTTTGAGATTGTAATCTCCATATTTTTTTGTAGACAAACACACACTCTCTGATGCATTAACACTAATATAAATAGAGAGCCCTGTTCATTCACTTTGTCTTTCTATATATCCACACTGCGGAGAAGTTGTTGTAACTGCCCGTAATGCAGTTGGGAATCTCCGATGACAGCCTACGCATGAGGATAAGAGTTTGGTGGTGGAATAAAGGTTGTAAGTCTCGTACCACGCTCGGAACAAAGTTTTGATTTATTAAAATCGGAAAAGTGGAGTGAAAAACAATACGTCTACACTCGCTCAGAACAAAACAGTAACTTGGTAAAATAGTATAAATCCACATGAACATAAAGAACAAACCGCCGACTTGTTCACCGACGTTATTATACGCACTAACATTACGCGTCGCACATCGACCAATCACACAACATTAAATTCGCGCACACTCACACACAAGTTGAACACATAAGGCTAGGCAGCTTCGCCTCCCTAGCCTTATTTAACGTACAATCAAATACAATATTTTTCCTAGCCTTAAACTCCATAAGGTTGCATACGAACAAGTTTACCTAGCCTTACGACACACTAATGCTTATGGGAAAGACTCGGTTTGGGTGCCTAGCCTTACACGCTTCCTACCCTAACATACTTACGAATTCAGAAATAAATAAATAATTATATTTTAATTCATTAAATGTTATCTGGCGGCGACAGTTGTGTTAGACAGTAAACGGCATTGGATGAAGTTGTGAAGGCCCGTCCGAAGTAATATGGAAGGATTTCACGAAATTACACTGAACATTCATCTTTCTCTTCCCATTTCATGTCTCACCTGAATTCTAGGAAGTTTACTTTGTTAGTTTTTAAGATTTTCATGTAAAACAAACTTAGTGTGCGCTACGAGAGACTTGCTGAGGGCAAATAATTGTAATAAAAGAGGAAGGAGAGAAAGAGAAAGGCGAAGATTCCGTTCTTTTTCGTTTCTCATTGTGGATGCCTCTTAATCCTAAATTTAGTTGTGGAGAAAAGTTTTAACACTTTCTGAGGGAGCGGATGAAATTGGGTAGACGCCTCGTGTGGTGGTATTCCTTGTGAAAGTCTTTTTGATTGCAATGTCGGTCCCTAGGAAAAGGAATAATTCCCCAGGCAATGCTAAAAAGTATTAAATCTCGAATTTCATTTCGGCACATTTTTACTACACGGAGTATTTACAACACTTGCTGTTCTTAACTTCAACTTTCTGAATTACTTTAGACTTCATTTGCTATCCCATAGCACACTTTTAATTCTGACTCTCTCTCTCTTCAACTTGACTCTCTTGGCTCTCGAAATGGTTTGTTGTACTAACCCCTCATCTCTCTATTATTTCCCAGCTTAAAACTAAATTCCATCGAGGAAGCAGAAATAGACGGTTTCTCTCCAAGTCTCGAAACAATGAGTCGCATCAAAGGAGGCTGAAATGCGTTTTGTGTGAGACAATTTTTACAAACTTATTCTTTTCCTCTGACAATTCATTTAATCGTAAGGAAACACACTCTCGAGTTACCTGAGAGTATAATAAGATATAGGTTCTAGAGAAGGCATAGCAGGTATAATAGGTACCCATTTGGGTCTCTACGAGTTCATTTAAACTCGCAACAAAGTTGGCAATTGTGTAGATTGGATGGAGGAAAGATGCAAAAAAGTGAGACAGCAATAAGTGTTAATAATTTGGAGGAGAAGGAGAGTAAAAGGAAGTTAGTGAGAAAATGGAATGGGTAAAGTCGTGGTATTAGGATCATATGTGAGTCCACGAGAGGATTGATGAATCCCCAAGATGAATAAATTCAGGCTGGCTGAGTAGGCAATATCGCTCTGTGTGAGTTTAGTGAGCACTCCTCGTCTACTTACAGCTTAATAGGGAGTCTGCAGAATGAGGCAATGCAGCACTGTGTGTGTGTGTAGTTCTCAAGGTGGAATTCCCTGGGCAATTAAAACCCATTTCAGTGTGGACCGTATTTTCTCTTTGCATCTTGAAATGATAATTCTGGGCAATTTGGGTTCGCTATTAGATTTCAGACCGCGGTTGTCATGCCAACTGGCTCCCACAAGGCCCTTTCCTCAGTGCTATTTTCTCAATGTGATTAATGCCACTGGTCCCACGGGAGGACCAAACTCCTCCACCAACTCTCCACTTTCTCCACATACACCACCACCACCCATCCATGTGCACTCGCCCAAGTTTTTCTTCATCCATTCTTATTACAACGAAAGTGGAAGGAACCTCCATCAGTTACTTCATTTGCTCCTCAGCTACCTTCTCCCCAGACGACTAGGAGTTTCATAAGCGATTCCCAACTGCACACCACACACACACACAGACTCTCTCAAGACGTCTCATGCATCCGAATAAAACCACATTTGACTTACAAATGCACAAAATGCCCTACATTAACTTTGATCTGAGATGAGAGGGCAGAGGTAGTGTAGGGATTGTAGGATGGACGTCATCATCATCGAGTTGAGTGGGTGAAAGCTGTCCAGACTCGGTACAATGGCCATTATGGCTGCGATAATGATTGGAAATCGGTGTGCCTGTGCAATTAGGCGATTTGTACTTAGGCCAGAGAGACAGAATAAAGGTACGTGGATATCATCGTGGTGGTGGTGGTGGTGGCTGCAGAACGGGAGAGTTGTGAGGAGGACACTCTCGTGAGACACGATGAGATAGAGGCTGGCAGGAAGGAAGGCTAGGAGAGCGTAGGTATTTGTGGAATAGTGGAAAGTAGTGCAGAGGAGTTCAGAGGGAAGTCATGGAATGGTGAAGTCTTGAGGGACCTGATGGGCATCTTTTTTCCAGAGCACGCCAAACCTTTTCCCCTTGGGATTAAAACTAATCAAGGTTTGTCGCTGTGACAGCCTTTGTGGGACCACCTTTTGCGAAGTGTCACGCAGCATGGAAAGAATATTAGGACAGGACGTACCCTCTGGGAGACTCACGAAAGGGTCCCCCGGTCCCTTCTCACTTCCGGCCTTACTTTCTTTTTAGATTACAACTTTCTCCCTTAAAAGAAAAATGTTTCCCACCACTTTCTTATTAACTTTGGGCCCTGCCATTCACAACTGCGTGTCTCTGCATTTATATGGGGACACTCAGAAGTGAATTGGTTGTGTGGTGGTGGTGGTGGTGGCCATCCTGGAGGAATGGCGTGGCTTTCTCTCCTGCATGGGAGAAATTGCATGTTTCATTTATTGGAGGCTGCATCGAGATGAATTGATGTGAAGTTTATGTACAGGTGGGGCAGATGCGGAAAGTAGTGTAAGCTGAGAATTAGGAGGTAGGAAACGGCAGTTAGGGAGGAGATGAGCGTAGTGAGGAATGTTTAGTGGGATGCTGTGTAGAACAAGGGAATGATTCGAAGGGTTAACATACATTTTCACGGCCGATAAAACCTGGTCTGTTGATATTGAATGTTTCGTGTTGGAACGATCTGTTAGATATTTCGACACTCGGCTAGGTCGGTGGGATTTCTCCAAAGTGTCGTAATCAAGAAGATTCAGAAGAATAAAGTGTACACTGGAAATTTTCCCAGAGCCGAAAACTTGGCCATTACAATGTTGAAGAAAACTGCGCTCCAGAGACTTAAGCAGCTCCCAAGAAAGTCATTATTCGATTTCTAAAACTAAAAATGCCTCGAGTAACGCCAACGAAAGAGAGTCCAAAATTCCCGAAAGATTTGCGTTAATTTTCTGCCGTTCTGAGCTCACTGCCCTCCCGAGAATTCGACATCCGAAAGGCCTTCTCTACAGATAGACAACTTTATTCTCCTTTTGCATGACTCTTACCACCACCATCACCCACTAGGCCAAAAGGTACTCTCATACTTCTCCTACTATTCTAAAACTCTAAAACACATTCCCTCACTCGTACATGTGTGTCTGTTGATGCTACACACGTTACTCCAAACAGTCCAATGCAAAATTCCTTCTTCACTCCTCCTTCACTTCTACTTTCCCCTTTCTTCGTCT
>JAQGAC010002299.1:0-10705 GCA_034696585.1 Isotomurus maculatus
CTTTCTATTGCAACTCGCGGTACTGCCGGTAACCATCCGTTGCTAACTGATTTTTGTGTTGCATCAGAAGCACAGATCGCTGGGCTTAACAATAACTTTTGCAACTTAACCAGCTTTACTAAATTTTCTTATTACATTGAACAAGAAATCATTAAATGCGGGAAAACCGTGTTTGCGGATAAACACAGTGAAGTGTTGCTTGAACTTGCGTATCTTAAACAGCACTACCCTCGGATCGATTTTCATACTTCTGAAGAAATCCTCCCGATACCACGAATGTGGGAGTTTAAATATTTGAACATACATTCCAGATTCTTGCGCAGGGTTAAAACATTATTTACGACTGGTATTTACTTTCGAGTCTTTAGTTATTTTGAAACTTACAAATTTTACTCTAGATTTAATGACACCAAACAAAGTCTTAAATATAAAGCCATGCTAAGCGGACCGTCTCCGTTGAAACTAAGTGGTAAAATTCAAACTCTCTTCTACATTCTTCTAGGTCTTGAAGGTGTTGCGTATTTATTCTCAATTTGTGAATTCGCCGTGCATTTACTCCCAATTGGCAAGCTAAAATTCGGCGCTGTATTCACATTGCAAGGTATATGCAAGGTTTAGAATCTGTGTGGCTACAGTATTCAACATTTACTAATAAAAGCTGTTAAATGACAATTTACTGCTGTTGTTTAGAAGGATATTGTGATTTATATTTTAATTTATATTCGAGATGATTTTAGTGCAGATTGTTACTTAGAGAGAAAGTTTTAATTAGAATCTTAGATTTTGGTTTGTTCAGTAGCTGTTGCAAACCTCATCAACGGTTAATTGTGAATATAAATATATTATATATTGGGTTTGATAAAGGTAACACCTTTGCACGTAACGACACTTGACGTTGTCATTGCTACCATAAACATATTAGTTCAGCCGATGACTTAGTCTGAATTTGGTTTCGGTAGCGTGTATGTGTATCTCTCTTTACTCTCCAGGTTATTTTGTAATTAATTTTTTTCCTGGAGTCTCTGTATCTAGTAACTAGTATCATTTACTGCGTAACTATAAGCTAAATAAGGTTGATAATGTAATATTGGACTTATAGGAGTTCCGTCCCGTTGTATATTTCGATAACTTTCCTAAGATATTTAATGCGTGCTGTAGATGTCATATATATAGCGGTCATTTTGGGCTCTAGTACAAAACAGAACATAAAAATATTTGAAAGAAGTATTGGGAGTGCGAGAGTAATTCTATGTAGACGAATATTCGATCCGATTCTTGACGAACTACAAACTGAACTGAACTAGCTTCTGCCACAAGACGTCTACAGATATTTATCTCTCACTATCGTCTTTAAATTATTCTACGGATATAATGTGCCTTATTTTAATAATTTTCTTTAAAATTGTAATGGATTTCTCTCATTGTACTAGGGCCTCAACCAACATAGCTATTCCAAACATGAGATGCAACTCATATGGCAGGTGATCCTTCCTCTTTTATGGTTATTCAACCTGGAATAACCTACCTGATAATTTAAAAACCTACACCAAGCAGATTCTCCAAGTCCAGAAAATTGGGTTTCCAAATAGGATTATTCCGATTTTGGTAGCAAAAATATCGCACAATTACCAAACTTTTGGGTCTCTGGAGGTTCACGCAATGAACCTGCATGGTTAAACTGAGAAGCGTTACTTCAACAATTTCGTACAATTACAGGTCCCTTCGATTTTTCTTGTTAAATCTACTGGAAGTTCGTTATGTAACAATATTCACATTTTAGAAAAAACTTAATCACCCCGCACGGTCGTCTGAGTTAACATAGCTTCTTAAACCAACTTTTGATAGACACAAAAAAAATTGAACTAAATCGGATGCAGACTCGCTGAAATCTGCTCTGAACCAATTTTAAGGTGCTACTTAGAACCGTGCTTAAGTGGGGTTTCTAGGACCAGTATTACAGCTACATATCAAGTGAAAGGTCTAAATTTACAATGAGGGTGTCTTTAATACCAGCGAAAAAGGTTTTCTCATTTGGTTTTTAAACGAATGAGCTGTATCGACTTCAAGAATTAAGAAAATTCTGCATGATGGGGCTTCAGCATTTGCCATGGGTGTGTTAAGCATCACAGCAGAGTTTTGTGTCCAAAAGACAAAATGACATCACTTTTTCTAACACATTGTAAATTTTGGTGACCCTAGGTTCATTAGTTTATGGGCATTGGTGACAAATAACAGACGGACAGACGGTCAGGCGGCCGGACACATTACCCTTGTATAAAGTTCAATTTAGTTGCTCGCTAATTATGAAAAGCAGTGTTCAGCAGTTTACAGATGGTTTTGTTGCTATTATATAAGTCGGAGAAAGAAGCAGGAAGTGATATGCTTCTTTGTCAAGCGATTGTGTACCTGTGATGAATAGTTTGCTAAGCGTGCTGCATTATTAATTTGGCTAGGACTTAAAACTAGAACCAAACACAGAAGCTTTTTATTAGCAAAGAAAGGCATGGTAATTGAATACTATAAATGCATATCGAAATTTTCAACCAAGGTTTAAGTAAGTTGCTTGTGGTAAAGGGCAGCTAGAATTCAAAAGCGTGTTGTACAAGGTTTACAGTTCATTGATTATTTATTGATAAACTAAGTGAAATTTTAAATCAACTGATGCTAAGAAAATACAATAGAACAAGCAGAATATAGTCTATTTGGTTGGTTACAGTGGACTTTTTGAATCAATCCATTTTGCTGTGGTTTCCTGAGACAGTACAGTCATTTGTTGATAAACTATTTGTTAGTCTACATTGAAGTTTTCCCGAGAATCGAAACCCTTACTCTATGGATCTATAACATCAACCTAGGTATACAATGAACCAAACATACATAATCCTGATTGTGATCATTTTACACCTGTCACTACTCTTCGCTTGTTCACTGGAGTCCGTTTTTCTCAAATCATTAGATGCAGCAGTTAATTCCAATTACGAATGTCATGTCCATTTAGTGCTCGAAGACAATTTTAAATACCACGTTTGCTTCAATAACCCAGTCTCAACACGCATAATACCAACCAAAAGAAAACATTTAAATGCATTTAAAAATCCCAAAGTAGATCCCTCCATTCCCATCACCCGTATCAGAGGCATAAATTGCATCTACATAATTTTGTTGCACCTTCGAAAGGTCAAAGTTTATCGCAAAAAAATACCTAAAAGTTTGTTTGTTAAAGATTTAAAGTCAAAGGAAGATGCACGTGATTCAAAAGTAATTGACGAAGGTTTTTTTGTTCTTGCGAAGAATTTTACTGATCTTTATGATAAGAATTCTCGTACCATTAGCATAAGTGCAAATTCTTATGTTATAATGTTTACTCGGCTCACATCAAGTGATTTTCGTGTCTTAAAATCTCTCATATTAAGTGAGCTAAGGACGTTCTTTAACATTGGTTTTGTGCTCCTAACTGATATCGATTTCAAACGTGTTCCACCGATTGTTGAAAAGTATGTAACGCACTATATTTGTCGTACTTGCAAGTCTAGTTCTACTACAATTCACGCTGATGCAATGTTCAATTTAAACAAGCTTAGGGATTTCGTAGACTTTCTTCTTTCCACTAACAAACAACAATTTTACGTGTATGAAACCGAAGAAATTATTGACCTCTTTTCGAATCATAACGATAAGAATTCAGCACTTCATACAAGGCATCCCTTAATGCTAACGAAGGACGTTAGCTCTAAGCTTAACAGCCCCTCTATGATTAGGAACTTTGCAGATCTGTTTTGCATACATTCCCTGGTTCATGATCGTAATATATCCATAAAATTTTGCTCTATAGACACATATAACGCTTGCCATCCAAAAAAACGGGCGTACTGGATACGATCTAAACCTTCGGAATTACTTGTGTCACCGTCCCCGGATCTGTTAGGGAGTGGAAGATTTGCACTGATAATGATTCAACATATGACTCAGTCGTTTCTGACCTGTTACAGCGTACCCGTTTTCACAGTCAAGTTTTACATTGACCCTTTTCAGATCTCTCTATGGGTTTTTGCATTGTTGTCTGCTGTAATTATGACTTTATTTGCAATGGGACTCATTCGGTATAAATCAAAAGTGTGCAAAAGTTCATTTTCTCCTTTTTTGTTTGTTCTGTCTACTTTGGCAGACGACTCATGTGGATATCCTGCTTGGCTCAAGAGGATTCTTTCATTTAGACTTGCTTTTGGTGCTTGGTTCTTAGTCACAGTTGTGTTAGTAAATGCTTACATTGGTGTGCTTATTTGTAGAATCATGTCACCATTCAAATCGGAATCTGTGCATAAATTTTCAAACTTAACGTCCATATATTATTACCATTCAGAAATCAACGAGCAACTTCTGTGGTGTCGAAAGCTTATGTCAATATACGATAAAAATTCCTACGTCAAATATTTTAATGCAACGATTCCATCCAGAAAACTTGAGAAGGAAAAGAACTTCGGGCTTTTGTCAACACCCGACAGTGTGTTTAGCAAAATCCCTATGTTTACAAGCTGTAACGCAGACGACATTAAATTAAATCTTATGTCCTTTACGACTAAAATACTTGCAACTGCCTCTTATAGACAGTATGATTGCTTAGTCTCAAGTCTCAACAGACGAAATGGAGCAAAAAGCGGTACAAGCCAACATGTTGCTGCAGTTGAACCTCCCAAAGAGGACAATTAGGTTGGAGGAGGCTCTGTTTAGTTTAATTCATCCAGTTCACGTTGATATTCCAGAAAATGTACTTAACCTGATTGTTACTTTGCCTGAGCAGCACGGTAATCGCTGTAAGTTGACCAGCTTCAGCAAATTGTCTTATTACGTTGAACAAGAAATCATTAAATGCGGGAAAACAGTGTTTGTGGATGATCACAACGAAGTGATGCTTGAACTTGCGTACCTTAAGCAGCAGTACCCTCGGATCAATTTTCATACTTCTGAAGAAATCCTCCCGATACCTCGAATGTGGGAGTTTCAATATTTGAACAAATATTCCAAACTTTTGCGCAGGGTTAAAACATTATTTACGAACGGTATTTACTTTCGAGTCGTCAGTTACTTTCAAACTTACAAAGTGTATTCCAGATTTAATGACACCAAACAAAGTCCTGAATATAAAGCTGTGATAAGCGGTCCATCTCCGTTGAAACTAAGTGGAAAAATTCAAACTCTTTTCTACATTCTTCTAACTTTTGAAGGTGTCGCGTATATTTCCTCAATTTGCGAATGCTCCATTTATTTTCTCCGACAACGAAAGCTAAATTACCGCGTTGTATTCACCATTAGGTGGTATATTCAAGGCTTAGAATCTTCCCGGCTGCAGTGTATTCGATGGTACAAAACATTTAATATTATAAGCCGTTTCATTACTACGATTAACTCCTGTTGTTCTACTGCTGTGCAGTAGTGCATTAGATTTTATGTTGGTCAGTATTTTCTACCGCACCTCTAATTCATGTTAAGTTATAAATATAATTGCAGTTTAAATAAAATTTCATGAGGGGAACATATTTTCTTCAAACGATTCTTTTCATTGATACAAAAATTGACCCTAATTTAACGCATAACTATGATGTACACAATAAAGTGGCAATTTTAACCTTCTTGCCAGGAACCAACGTTTTAGACTTAACAATAAAATACAATTTTTGAATTTAAACTCGAAAATAGATTTGAGCAAATGTGAATCTAAAATTGGATTGTATTTATATTTATTAAGCACCCTGAGATAAGGTTTCATTGAATTATTCAGCAACCTTCCTTGAGACAACAGGATAGAGCAGTTAGACAGATGGTTTTGTCATTAGTTTAAAACACACAGGAATGTTTATTGTAAGAGGAAGTGTTTGTTTCCCTGCCAAAAGATTCTTTGCTGTTATGAGAGGTTTTGTTAGACTTTGCATTATTAGTTTGCTTAGCACTGAATAATGCAATAAACTAAAACTGCTTTCAAAAAAAGCAATGAATTCGAATGAATTCTCAGTTAGTCAGTGTGTATCGAAACAGTCAAACTTCTTTCTTAATGTTTTTTTATCGCAGATGAGAGCTCGAATTTTCATTCATGGGCAAAGCTTCATTTGACCCTAATGGTCGGTTCATTACCAGCTGAATTCTTTTCCAAAGATTCGCACAGAGAATCAAAGCAGTATGGGAGCGAATGTGATTAATGAATGTCTTTTAAATGTCAAGATACTCTATCTTGTCGCAAAGGCCACGTTCAAGACAAAACCCAACTACCCTTACTTTCTTAATTCCTCTCAATTAAACTTCTTCCTTCTCTTATTTAAGTGGCACTAAGAAAGCGTCGCAAACCACAAATTACTGACAAAATTCTTATTAAACCTTGTATCTTGTATTTTTGTGGGGAAGTGTTGGGTGGGAGAAGATCACAGTACTTTCCATGAATTGTTACTTCCCAGTCATCGTCATTAACATTTACACTTTCAAACCTCACAGGGATGAACTAAACGAGAACGAGAGAGGCAATAAAATAAACTAGGAGAGAGCAGTTCATCTCCGAAATCTCCTTCCAGTTCAAAGTAATCTTGCAAGCAGGCCTGCTCACTTTCATCCCTCCCCTAAGTCGGAGTTTGCTTAGTAGATTTCTTTTATATTTAAAACCAACTTTTACGAGTTTCACAGATTGAAAAATTAAATTAGTATGAGAGATTGAAACATCAATATGAGATAATATTGACCTACTTTCATCCACCTATTTTTTCAGTTTTCATGAAGACTCCGTTCAATTTAATAACTCATTTCTATTTAACTTTAACACAATATAGTAAGTCCCAACCTATCCGCAAATATATTAAACTTTATTCATCGAAAAAGATAAAGTTTACCCAATACCTAACGTAAATAATTCTATATAAATTCTCCTATTATCCGAAGAGAGTTGCGTTAAAGGGTTTTCATAGATAAACGTTTCATTTGAAAAGATCACTTATTTTCAGTTTACTGCCAACTTTCCCAACGAAGTTGATGAGCATTATTCATCAAACACTTGTCATTAATACCACGCAAGGAATCTTATTGGAGCCCATAGCTATTGTGGATGTAGTAATGTAGCAATTTGGACCTTGCCATAAAACCTACGTTCGAAGATAACTCAACATTTATGCATTTAAACTCGAAATTCGATTTGAGTGAATGTAAATCTAAAATCGCATTTGGGTCATAATCAGCACCCTTGTATAAAACTCAATTTAATTTCTCGCTAACTATGAAAAAACCGTGTTCAGCAATTTACATATGGTTTTGTTGCTAACATATAAGTCGGAGAAAGAAGCAGGAAGTGTTTTGCTCCCTGTCAAGCAAATTTTTAGCTGTGATGAATAGTTCGCTAAGTATGCTGCATTATTAATTTACCTAGCACTTAAAGCAAAAACCAGACGCAAGACGCTTATGGTGCAAAGAAAGGTAGGAGTGGCAGCTGAATGCTCTAAATGCATATTGAAGTGTTCAAAAACCTTTTATGAAGTGCTTGCTGTAGAGGAAAGCTTTAGTGCAGGGAGTTTAAAGTGTATTTATTCTCATCTAAATAAACTCAAATCGGATTAATTGTGCATGATGATTGTCTGCAAGCACCCTGAAATAAGTCTCAATTTATTTATTCCGAGGTTTCCTTTATATTGGAAAATTACACCACAGACTATTAATATCAAACTAAAATTGAAGACAAGTAGATTGTATTGAATGTGTCGTCGCATATATTGGCGTAAGAAGGCGTGAAGTTATTGCAAATTCTATTCAACTTGAATTCAATTTTTTCCCGTCTCGTATTAAACAAAATGAAATTAACTTGTTGCTCGCAGGTCGAAGCACACACAAAAGCATATCATTTTACGTTATTCATCTGGAACTTTCTACTTTAAATTCAATTTTCTGAATTCAGCTAAAAATTACTACATCGCATCTTCGTTGTGCTTTTCGCATTATCTTAAATCAGACTTTTGGTAACTCTCTCCTGGTGTAAAACACCCTTACGTAGATAGTGAGACAAAACGAGTCCAACTGCGATTAACATCTCATTCTCTGTGGATGTGTGGAATCTCTCATTCACTCTCCATTCCTGTTCTACTAACACCGTAGTCATCGCTATGAGAGTGTCGGCTGCCTTTTGCTCTAGATAGCTGGGTTTCTATTTCAAATCGTGATGTATATTAATTTGGTTTAAATTCAATTATGTTTTGCTGTAGAAACTTTCCCTCCTTTGCTGAAAAGCGAGTTTCTTCGATTTCCTAAACTTTGCGAGAATAAGGAAGCCAAAGTTGTGAAAGGAAGGAGTCGAAGTCAGAAGAGTTTGGAGATCACAAAGTGGCAAGTGATTTCGTTACTCTCACCCAGTTTAATTTTATGTATCGCCACTCACTTCGCTTCCTCTCACGCAACAAACATACGACGAGTCTCACAAAGAAACTTCTTAATGAGGAATTTAAATAGAATTGTGTCTACTATTGCAGTGCCGTAAACTGGTTAGAATCTATTGAACATCAATACGAAAACTTACGTAAGCTTTTCAGGACAGTCAAAAGCAAACAGATTAAGGATACTACTCTCAGGTCTGAAGTCAGTGAGAGGACTTTCTTTTCAGTCGGTAATCAACTAGTCTAGAATCGTAGAGCAAAGCAGACCAACTTATCCTTGGAAATGAATGAACAAGCATTCTCAAATGATTCAGCCAGTCTCCAGAGACCCTCCATTCATACATTCTCCGCGTATCGTGCCCATTACTTCGAAACAACTCGTGAAGATCAATTCCAACACTTAAAACTTAACATCGTCTCAAGTAATTTAAGCGAATATGTTCGCTTGAATGAGTATTCAAAACGATTGGCATAATATAAAAACCTACACCAAGCAGATTCTCGAAGCCCAGATAATATAGTTTACAGATAAGATTATTCAGATTTTGGTAGCAAATATGGAACAATTACTAACATTTTGGGGCTCCGGAGGTTTAAGCGATTTACCTGCATAGTTAAACTGAAAAACTTTAGCTTAAATTGCTTAACTAGTTGTTGTTAAGGGGTTGGGGAGTAACCAGACAGCCCAACTTAACTGTAATGTTACTTCAATAATACTGCACAATTGCAGGTCCCTAAGCTTTGACTTGTTAAATCTGCTGCACGTTTTGTAGCAATATTCACATTTTAGAAAATACTTAATAGCCCCGCACTGTCGTCTGAGTTAATATAGAACATTACGTCCTCCTATTAGCAAAATACTACCTGGGCTATAACTGCAGTTTGCATTCAAGGAATCCGTTTCACAATAAAACGCTATCATTGACCCAATTCTATCTCCGTGCTACATAATAAACTCACTGAATTCCACAACAGATAAGGAATTCCTTCCGCCCATCAAACAAATTCATGCAATCCTAATTTCTAAAAATTCAGTATTTTTAATCTCAAAATTCTTCAACAGATAGTCAAAACAAAACTAATCTTTGCAAAGCTAAGTATTCTTTAAGCTTAACTGGCAAAAACACAACAGAATTCTTTAATAGCATTCAAGTCAAAAAAATTTAAATCCACTACATGACAAAAAGAATCTTTATCTCTGGAATGGCGACATTCCAAATCGGATTAAAATCAATATTAAACATTCTAGCAGAAACTATATACTCATCTCTAACCTTCCCCTTAAGTATGTCGCCAATAAAAATGGTCAAACTGTCACATCAAGTCAAATGTAAAATGAATAGACAACAGACATCAGCGAGCGAGAATTTATTAAGCTACAGATTAGAGCAAATCTGCTTTGTTTGACGAAATCTCTAATCCCTCCCGTCAACCACTAGCAGCTTCCTAACCACATTTTATTTATGCCTCTGAATAATTTAATTTTTAACTTGCCCTTTCCTCTTTACAATTAGCAATGAAGTAAAATATTCAACTTGACATTGACATTGTTATGACAAGCAATTAATAATGTCTTACTAATTCCTAATTATCAGATAATAAAGTTCCTTTTCTACCCTTTACAGTTTAAAACTTACAGGCCTTTAATACCCATTCTTCCTTTCCTTCAACAATACAAATCCACTTTAACTCACTGCTGCTCACTTCATTCGAGAGATCACCAGACGAGATTATCCTTTTATTCTTCTCTATCGAATCTTCAACTCGTCTCAAGGCGCCTCACAAAATATTCTTCTTTCTCAGCCACCAAACACTCTCACAAGAATTCATAAATCCACGATTCATGAGTTCATACATAACCACAGCCTCTCTCTAAATCGAATCTTCAAGAACTTTCCTCACAGTATTTTTGCACGTAAGATTCCCAAGATCACAAGGGAATAAATATCCCTGACCTGCTAACCCACTTAACCCTTTTGCATGAATTCATGAATACAACCAAACCGGACATAAGAATTTACTACGTAATAATAAGTCACACCCATCAGTTCCTCTGCCTCTCCACCTTATCATCCTGGAGACGTCGAAACTGTCTTTCCAAAATTCTACGACAACACATCCACACACAGTTATTTTTAATCCAGAAGGTCATCTCCAACACGCACACATCTTTGCTGGTGGTCCCTATTTACTTACATTCTTAAAAAGTCAATCATTCCCAGCATCCCAATCACCCCACTACCTTTAGTGCTTCTTCTTCTACAAAACTACAACTCCTTCAATTAACTTCCTCAAAGTCCTCCTCACTCACA
>JAQGAC010002300.1:0-10705 GCA_034696585.1 Isotomurus maculatus
TTTGCTTTTGCTTTGAAAGCAAATGAAAAGCAAAGCATTTCAAAAGCAAAAGCAAAGCAAACGCCGATCCCTAGTTGATATAAGGTGATCAGCAATACTAAACTTTTACCGTCGGCCGTGATGATGGCAAGTTAATATATTACACTGGTCGCTGGTTGAACAAATATAAAATTATTTAGGTAGTTTTGACACACAACACTAGCTGGGATTAGGTTATCTTACGAACCTTTTTATCCTCTTATTTTTGTTTGCTGAAAAGGAATTGGGTTTAGTTTCAATATTATATGATTAATACCTACTAAGGATACATTATATATTATGAATGGGATCTTGTAGTATTACTCTCCAGCCTTACTCTTCAAGCTAGCGCTCGAATTACTGAATGTCTTACGATGTGTAAAATGAGGCAGTTAATGCTTCTAAAGAGCTTCTTTTACAGCGTGTCGTGTTTAATGTGAACTATCCAGTTACTCGTTTCTAAATGACTCATTCATAGGGGACACGGGAGATCTGGATGTTAAGGTTTTTTATTTTAAGTCACGTTTTGATGATGTTCTCATCTGTTTCTTTTAGAAATGTTGGTCTTCTGACCCCTCGAGCTGACACACTATAAAAGAATTTGTAACGGAGAAGTCTCCACGCCAGATTATACTCAAATCAAATTAAATGTTCGAGAAGTCTCAAAACAACAATGACAAAGTCACTACTAATTATTAGTCATACCAGTGTAGACGATTTACTGGGTTGTACTGGGGTGACGCTGTCGTTTTCATCCGAATTCTCTCACTGCTTCGTTACCCTCCGGTCAGAAACCATGATTTGTTCTCAGACCTCGATCAACCTATGGGATCCTAAGTGCACTTCAACATCCTAAGCAAGACGCAGACTGAAGATGACTGGCTTCTGAGGTGTTGAAAACGCTTCGAGTCTTCGAGTAAGGTGTAGCACAACCAAGCCCCAATCAGCAAGTACAAATCGGTTCCAGTTTGTCGGACTTCATAAACTTCTACGTGTAACGCTGCACTTCATTACGCCAATTTATTTGATTGTGTGTCCTTGTTACTACCGGATATCCAAGTCCAGAGTTTTGTTGGAGCGTTCGACTTACAGTACCAATTGGCATGGCTTTGCGAAATCCTCAAATCTGCAGTATAAGTCCGGTGCAATTAACAAGCACACTAGCCGACCATTCTAAAAAGGTGAGATTGCTGTTAATACTTTTTATATATCTGCATGCACCTACGAACTGTTGATTATAATTGTGTTTGATTAAAAATTTAGGTAAGGATCATTGACTGCAGATCCTTTTTGGAATACAACGATAACCATGTAGTTGGAGCCGTCAACATATGCTGCTCAAAATTGATCAAGCGACGCCTTCAGCAAGAAAAGGTGATATAACTCTCTTAACACATACAGTGGAGAACCGTACATGTCGAAATTGCATAGTAAAAATGCTAGTTTAGTAGGTTGGAAATAAAATCATTTCTGTAGTTTTACGTGTTTGTTTGGTTGCTAGAACCTGTAGGTGTTTGCATCATGCAATCTCCCTATCTGAGATGGAAGAATTATTAAAGATTATGAAGTAGTGTAGGAGGAGACTAGTATTCGTATAAATCTGCAAAGCAAAGTTGGTGCACACATGTATGTGTTGAACTAAGGCCTCTTTTATCTTGTATCTTACGCGTGGGTTGGAGATGACGTGAAACATGGTTCTCACCAAGCGGATTGAAGCTATGGAAAGGTTTAATTAATGCTAATTTTGAATCGTTTTTATTCCTTAGATTTCTCTAAAGGATTTGCTAGTTCATTGCCGAATCGAAGTTGATGAGACATCAGATGTTGTCGTGTACGACCAGCGATCTCAATCAGTGGAAGAGGTTTCGTTGGATAGCTTTATCTATGTTCTATTGAAGAAACTTATTCTGGTCTTTGAGAAAGTTCATTTGCTTTCGGGTAACTCACAAACTCAAAGCTTAAAGTTCATACGGTTGCGACATGACAGAATTAAAATTTTGTTGTGTTGGCTTATTTCAGGAGGATTCGTTGGATTTCAAACTTTGTATCCCGAGTTCTGCGAGAATAAAATATGGAAGTATCCGGGTTTAACTGCTCTCTCGCAACCTTGTTTGCCAACAACAACTTCTGGTCCAACACGTATTCTCCCATTCCTCTACTTAGGGTCTGAGGACGATGCAAACAACAAAGAATTACTTCAGGTAGTCTTCTACTATTAGAAACAAGAATAATTTATTCACCAATAATTTACATTCAATTTAACTGGTATCCATACTACATTACAGAGCCATAATATTACGTACGAGTTAAATGTCAGCAACAAATGCCCGAAACCGGACTTCATCCCGGATGGTCATTTCTTGCGTATTCCAGTGAATGACAGCAACAACGAAAAACTTCTTCCTTACTTCGTGCAAGCATTTCAGTTTGTAGGTACGTCACTAACATGACATATTATAACGTCATTTTCCTTAACTATTACAGTTTTGCCAACTGATAATTTTTTCAATGAGTTGTACTGAGTATTTGATAATGTTTTTATTTCAGACAAAGCTCGGGAATCCAATGAAAGCGTACTTGTTCATTGCCTAGCTGGAATATCTCGATCACCTACAGTAGCCATAGCATACGTCATGCGCCACTTGCAAATGACATGCGAAGATGCTTATCGATATGTCAAGTCCAAGCGAGCAACCATATCTCCAAATTTCAACTTTCTCGGCCAACTTTTGGAATACGAGAAGCAGCTAGTACAAGACAAAGTAATCGAAAAGAAACCTCAGCAGCAGTCTAGTTTTGCCAGCAGTGCCTCACAATCTCCAGACTACTTTCTCGGACCTCACATGGCGTCATCCCCTCCTCCTGTGGTGACACGTCCGATGGGAAAACGTGTAAACTTGTCACTACGGTTTACCTCATTTGGCGACCCACCAAATCTTTCTAGTCCACAAGACTCATCTCCTACAACCGCAATGGCACGACTTCAGTTTGAAAAGCCCCTTGGAAAGGAAAACCGTACGTCTAGCAGCACTTCTGGGACCGGAATCCCCCCCAGCAGTGGACTCAGCTTAGGGTTTTCTTCACTTGCCCGCCCAACTCGGCTAGTAAAAGAACAGAATGTTACGTCTATTCAGGAAGAAGAAATGAATCAATGGGAATCAGTCACCAAGTCTGTGACTACTAGGCAGTCTTTATCATTTTCATTCTCAAAAGGCTTCAAAAGTAGGAAATCATCCATTGAACAGTACCAGCAACAGTTTTCTGAGCAGTCATCCGCTAGTGCTAGTGCAACGAATACCACTTGTAATGCTGAGGATGAGGGGTCTGAGCATGGGAAAAAGTTCAAAGTACACAAAATTTATGTCGAAGGCATGAACACGAAAGGTAAAGAAGATGATTTAAAAACAGATCTAATACCATCAAGTTCAAGCGGTGCAAGTATTGGTAGCGAAGAAATCCAAACATCTTCTCTCAATAGTCCGATTGGTTGCTACCGAAGGGATTTTTCTCGATCCGACTCAGTAAGTACCAGTGGAATAGGATCCGAAATATCAGAAAACGACCTTCAAGCATCAGGATCGTGGGAGATGACAGAGTCTGGCAGTGGGGGGGATGATGGAGTTTTTTCTGATACTTATTCGATTCGATCCAAGTCTCCAAAACCACCACGGCAACTTCAAGTATGACGTGACATTTATTATCCAGTATTATTAAATTGAGAAGCACTATTAACCAATTTTGTTTATGTTTTTTCAGCTGTGGTCGTCTGATAGTGGTCATTGGTCTTCTGCTGATGACGGTTTATCTTGCACATCTTCATCAGCCGAAGTTCCAGCTTCTTTGACCTTCGGGGATGCCAAATCACCTGAAAAACGAAAATGCACAGAAGCACTTTTTCCTAACTACGGATTGAATCTCTCTAACCTGGAGAAACGAAGAAGTTATGCAGGCGGCGGTACACCAGGAAGCGAATGGTGCTCTGATGTCAGTAGACCTAAAAGATGGAGTATCGCCACCGAAGAAGCCGTAGATCCAGAATCGAATCCATCATGTTCAGAAGGTCCGTCAATACACGTATCTCACCACTATTAATACCATATCGATCTCATAATCCAAGCACTTAACCCAACCTAATCTCAGGACTACAAATCTAGAAATAATGTCTTGTTTAGTAGAATAGCTAGGAGAATGAAATTATTCGTGCTCGACTGTATTACTATTCACCAAAGATTAACTTTATCGTACAATCAAGACACCAAATTAGGAATGTATCAATGCAATCATTGCTAAGTATATACGTGTATCTTGTATGAAAGACGATGTTGACTTGGTGCTCTATGATTACGTCATAATCATAATTAACTCATGTTGTTCGTGAATGTACCTAGTATGCGTACCGTATGGGTAATAATAATTTTTAACGTATAGTACTTCTTGATGACATTTATTATGTATTTATTCATGCAACTAATTACGGAGAGGTTACAAGTTAAAGGTAAATTCAAGTACCAATGTTTACTATGACACGCTGATGGTGACATGATTGTATACAAAGTGAAGGGCTATGGTCTAACTTCCTTTTGGGTTGGTTTTTAGGTGTTTTTGGGGGTAAAATTCGCCCCTTGCATGCAGATGAAAAGGAGAAATCTAAGTCGCAAGGAATGTCAGAAGGAAATAGTTGTTCAGGCACCAGTAATCACTTACAGTTTGGGACGCATTGGTTTAATTTACTGTCTGGGAGTGAACTGACGTGCTGTGAGAGACAAGGAGATGGTTTGTACAGAGTTCATAGTTGCCCAGGAATTGTGGGTTATCGAGATTGGTTACAAATACAACAAAATGTACCTGACAGCCCTCCCGATCATGAACCAATCTCTGACTCCGTTCTCCTGAAAATGCGAAGCTGCTGTCATCGAACCAAACATGAGCGATCCTTTGAGCATGCTGTATCCAGTCATCCATGGAATAAAAATCGATTTTCTTGTGGAAACATTGATTACGACGAATTGCTATGTAAGCTCCAGGGCGTTCAGGATGCAAAAACAGATTCAAGTCATAGTAGCTCTTCTACACTGGCGTCTAGTTCCTTTTCAATTGTTGTACAGTGATGGATAAGTTGGAAATTTGATAACTTTTAACTAGTAATACAAGTTGATTTATGACAATTTTCTTTTAAGGATACCTTTGTAGTATTATATCTGATACACAAAAGTCTGTGTACTTATTTGGTATGATTAATGACAATTGTCTGACCGTGTAAGTACAGTTTTAAATTAGGATTACATAATTTTATTGATCATGATGTAATAGGTGAATTATAAGTTTGTGTTGGCTCGTAATTCACGTGGAAGATTTAATCAGGCAAGCAGGCAACACAATCAACTGGTTGAGATGCATTTACTGCATAGACAATGATTGTAGATACAGGCTGTTGAAGAATGACGTTCAGACTTTGTACAAATGTTCACGCAGAAGTCGGGCCATGATAATGGATGGTTATGTAATCATGAAAAGTGGGTTAGTTCATCTGAAAATATCCAGTGAGTTTAATGGTTAGTTACAATACAATTTAACAAGGAAGGTGATTCAAAGAACTCGTATTTAAGTGAGTGTGTGTTCAACAACCTTATTTTAATTCTTAACCAACAATATACCAAATCAAATGAGATAGTCAAAGAATAATGATAAAATCACTACTATAAGACTATAACCATCGCATCTCGGGTAAATTTAAAGGACAATTAATGCTTGTTTCTGTGAAGTAAGTCTCACCTGAGGTTTGCCGGATTAAAACAATGTGTTGATTTTAAATCGGTAAAAAAAATAATTTTTTGGAATGAAGCATTTGGTAAACACGTTGGAGGTTTACGGGTCAGAAGATATGATAGTCAATACAATCAAGAGACGTCACCACCTCCCACAGATGTGTTATTAAATTTATGATATGATTACAAAATGTAATATTGTTACGTAATGATTATATTGAGGTGCTTGTTTGTCATTGATCCTTGATATAAATACACGTGAAAAATAAATATGAACTTTTTAAAAATACAGATTTCGCGACGCGTAGAAAATTACGTATCAATCATATTATTCATGTAGTTAGGTATCATACAAACCATTCGTACAAGTTCTATGATGAAGTAAGAAAATCTGGTTCAACCAAGAAAGAAATATAACACTCATTGGAATACAACATTAGAAGCAGACAAAACGGCGACGACTGTAAGAAACTTAGACCTCGTTGACATTACTTCCATTCTTCACTTAAGGATCAGCACTCTGGATCAAAGTAATGTTATCACCTTTCAACAACAGCCGACCTGCAGAGTAAACAGTAGCATCATCAGTTAAGGCACGCGTGCAAATACTATTAGTTTAGTTTAGTAAATATTAGTTAAAGCATTAAGTCATACCACAAGGTCTCCTAGCATTGGTCTTCGTTTTGACTTCCACAGCATCATCCAGCACGAGATTCATGTACTCGTCGAAACCAATGATAACGCCTTCCATCCTCAGCGAAGTATTTTCATACAGCCACACAACAACCCGAGATCGGTTTTGGAGGTACCGAAAGATCAAGTTCTGAAAATAAATCATGCAGACATTCAAATACCCGACAATATAAAATCTCTACCACCAAAGGAGACAACTAAACCTCCTGTACAACTTACGATGGGTTGAACCATCACTTTCTGCACTTTATTCGTCTGTTGCTTGAACATCTTGAAGCTGTTTGGAAACTCGGGCGACGTCAAAAGTTGAAAAATTTGGACAGCTCACTTGAGCCCACAAACACCAACCGTGTCTCTAAAAAAGAATTAAAATGCTAGTTTAGTAAATCTGAATCACGATAACAATAGTCTCTATTGAATCTGCAAATGTGAGCATTACCTTTGTCACAGCGCGGGGGACTGGGGAGACGGGAAATCAGGTCGACTTAGTCGAAAAAAGGTGCGTAACACAGTCGACACCGGTCAATAGGTAGTCTTCTATTGTTGTGGGAGCGAAGGAGAAGTACGACTGACAATGAGCGGAGTTCAGGATTGACGCGAAGATTCGCCAGTTGTTCTGAGAAGAAGGGAAGGTGACTCTGCCTCCCGCTTTCCTCTCCTCCGCACGCCAACTCACAATCGTCTCAACTTGCCCCGCCACTCGCGATCCTACGACCCTACAACTATTGTGCGAAATGAATCTACGAATCTTCGGCTATTTCTTAGAATTCTTAGAATTGTTCAAAAAATAATTTATTGAGTAGCCATAACCAAAATAAATATTAAATACAGAATGGGGGTTTTAAAATGTGTATTGTTTGAGAAGGATTAACACAGCAACTTCAGCCGACGAGTTGCTTCACGGCCAGATTTGAAATGAGACTGCTGACTTCTGCGTAGACTTTGTTCTCTACGGAAGTCTTGGCGTCTTGTAGGGAGGAGTCACTGCAAAGTTTGTTGAATTTGTCACAAGCATCCGAACGAACAGTTTGGGAACTTAGTTCTGGAGCTACGAATTTGGTTATTGCGCTTCTGTTTTGGAATCAGACATGAGGAGTGGTTAGAATATTAAAACGATTGGGAAGTTCAAGGTATGAATTTTTGTGTTTTTGGAAGTTCTTACAGCATGAAGTCGAATGCTCGCGTTTTGAAAGTTTCTTGACCATCCTCACGAGCTTTTTGAGCATTTACATATCTGCAGACAACTTTCTTGATGCAGATGTTGCGCTTCTTGGGCTTCAGGTAGTACAGAGAACCCACGTTTTCGAAGAATTTACTAAAACTTGGTTCATTTTTTGAAGAATCGGCAAAAAATCTGTGAAAAAGATGGATAGGTATGTAGATTGCTAGAAGTTTTGTGTTAGTTAATTTTTGACTAGTCATTGTACGTGTCGGATCGGGCACTGAAGGATGAAATATCTTCTGGAATTTCCAGCCCGTCTATGGATCGTTTCCTCCCTGGTACAGTTGCTGCAGGTGCCTGATTAGCCCGAAGAAGCTGCAGAATGTTGTTTATTAGAAATGCACCTGAAATAAACACATTTCGTATTTTAGTGTCCGGAGAAAAGTAGAGTGCAACCTTATCGGCTCGAATGATTACCAAGCGCAAGAAGACTTATGATGGAAACCGGGTCCAAAGTAATCGCACCATATCCATGACCTGCACCTCCTCCGTGTCCGTGACCATATCCTCCGCCTCCGTGACCTCCTCTAGTTTCAGGAGGATCTGAAATGCACCAATTTCTTTAGAATTTTGAAGCTAGTAATAGTATGCTTATTTTTTCTACTACAAACCTATGAAGCTGTCTTTTTTCTTTTCAGCCTTGAGACTATCCACAAGATTGTTCAGTGCAGTTTCCACACCCGAAGATATGGAGCTTTCACTCGCAAACGCTTCTTGGAACAGTCCTAGAACCAAAACTAGAACTGTCGGTAGGATCTTAATGGCAACAGACATTTTATTCCGGCGAAGAGGGAAATGTTTTTAACGATGTTTCTTCGGAGAGAAAAACAGACGGAATGCAGCAAACCATAAGATTCTTTTGCAGATAAATCCACGGAGTACGGTTTTTGTTTCAAAAGTAGAAACGTCAAGATCAACAACACAAAAAGACGTATAAATAAGTGTTGTGTGCTTGACTAATTTTTTAAGTTGGATTTAGCTTTGGGTGACATGAAACAGGAAGTTCTCTTCTTTTATTCGAGGAACATAATGAATTGAATGAATAGCCAGATGCGTTGGGTTTCTTACATAACTGTGCTTACATCTTTGTCCTGTCCGTTGTTCTCTCTCTCCATTGAACTTTACATCAATTCACTTAAATACACCTGCTCCTAATCATCAGTGCTGTTATTTTAGTAAAGTTCATCTGTGCTGGGGATGTAACATACTTTATTTATATTTTAGAGTTGATGAATGGAACCCTCCGTGGCCGTCATTTATTAGAAGAGAGAAAAGATTAGTAAAGTTGCTTTTGAGTACATTTTTGCACTTAAGTCGGTCACACGGCATTTCTTTGACTTTCTTGTTATAAAATCATCAGATGTCAGATGAGTAAAGGGCTGTACATGCTTTTGTTCCATTCATGCATCATACAGATAGGGACGTACAAAAATAAAATGCTAATTAGGCTACTCCCGATGATACAGACCCCTCCTGCCTGTTAAGCACTGAGCACTTGAGGAGGTGAGAAGGTGCTTTCAATTACAATCGCAACCCAAACTATTAAGTGATCAAGTGAATGCCAAGGATAGGAATTAATCAATTAATGTAAGAATAAATATCACTTCTAGATAGGAGTTTTATTAATAAATTCATTAACTTAAAAATTCAGATCCACCACGTCTAATCATAAATAATTAAAATTTAAAGTCATGTTACAGTAGTTAATAAAATTATTTGCTGTGAAACTTTCGGTTAGTTCTCAAATCAGAGGAATCTGCAGCCTCTGCATCCAAGTAGTCGGCTTCTGAGTCGATAGTAGAGTTGGAATTTTCCAAGTATGAAGCAGATGAAATAATCTTCGTAGCCATTTTCAAAATATTAGCAAAGTTTTCTTGAGCATCTATTGTGAATAGCTGTGCTCCACCTCCGTTTCCTCCGGAAGGAGAGTGGTGGCTTCTCATTCGATAGCGAGTGTACAAGATGTAGAAAATGTAGACTCCAAATGAAAGGACACCCAAAACTGAATAAGGATCCATCATCGCTTCTGGAAGTTCTCGTAAGGCTCTGCCGTTTGGAGACTTGCTAATCATTCCTGTCGTCGGCAGCTCGGCGCTGTCAGAGTAGTTCGTTTTGGCTGACAACAGAACTACGATCACTAGTAGGCCGGTCTTCATGCATTTTTCTGAAAAATTTATGTTTAGTTGTAAACTACAAGTTTCTCGAACAATTCTAAATATACAAGTATTGACTTACGACTCATGTTGAAGTCTCAGCAAACCTTGATGATAGTGAGGAGTTAAAAAAACCTTATTCAAAACCAAAATGTTGTTTTGAACTATGAAACGGACTCCAAAAACTCTCTGAAGAAACTGACATAATCCTTTCATAGTCAACTTGTTTTGTATGCAGTTCACCATAATTTTGTTCGGCTGTGGTGGAGTAATTGCTAAATTTAGTGGAAAGCATTACGGATAACGAAAAACTATAACTTCTGGTGGGGTTCCGGGAATGATTTTATGTGCAATCATTTCCAGAACATAAAATACATTGGAAAAAGAAGACAGTAACCTTCAACGCTCAGATAGACATGAGATAACAGTTTGTAAGTGACACATGGCGAAATGCGTATGATGAGAGACGTAAAAAATTCCTTAAACCTGCTGACAGAATGTTGGAAACGAATCTTCAGAATCTTAACTCGAATTTCGACTCAAATTACATTTTTTTGCACTTATGAATGAACACAAATATTTCTCAACCACAAAAGTAGATTGTAGATAGTAGTTGTAGATTGCACAATCTTTGACTAGATTCTTTGTATTCTCCCCAGTCTTCATGATCACAGTCATTCATTTTATATTACTACGCATAATTTGGAGGCTAAAACTGTAACTCAACTATTGGAATTAATTATTGGACTACTTCAATGCATTTTATGATTAGGAAAGCTATGACTAATGCGATATGCTACTCAATGCTAATGACGGAGATGTGACCTTTGTTACCGTTACGTCGCTCTGCCGGG